>JAGVSQ010009358.1:0-13679 GCA_022683975.1 Rhyacophila evoluta | reverse complement strand
TATTGACAGATGTTAAAATATCGTAATATTTTGTAATAAATAATGTGAAATCGACCGTGATTATTATATTTCATGATGAAATTAATACCCGGAATATACTTATTGATGTAATTTTTTGGAGTAAATTTATTTTCATCCAGTTTTTATGTAAAAAAAATCACCTCCAAGACAAACCAGCTGATCGCCGGCTTAGTGAGTCAGCAACAGAGTGACATTGGCCGGCGATTCTCCGGCTTTGTGTTGCAATGGGTTAATATTCAAACAAAACCAAATGAAACGTTTGACACAAATTTCATTTTCTACACAATGTGTTATTGTTAGTATTTTTAATAAAACTGCATTAGCCATCGATTTATTATTTGAAATTTTACAATACAATAAACAAATGAGGTATGTCATGAAAAAACGAAAATGTTTTTACCCAAATTGCTGACTGGTAGATGGGAAATTATTTTTATCTTGATATCTATTTCCTCCGTGTTCACTTCTGTGTTGGTAATCTAGAATGATAAAATATTATATTACTTATTGACAAAAAAAAGAAATAAACAGAAAATATCCAAAAATTTAAAAAAAGTTATTAGTTGATTACCTTTATTCCTCTGATATCCTCCATCCTGCCTGTTGTCTCTGTTGTAAGGATGTTGTTGCTGGTAATTATTATTCTGCGGCCTTCTGTTGAAGCCACCATTTCCTTGTCTATGATCGACAAACCTTTCCCCTTGACTGTGATCAGGACCTTTATTGAAAGAATTACCTTGATATCTGAAACATGGAGGAATAATTTCAGAAAAAAAGAAATTGAAAATCAATCTTAAAAATACTTTGTCTAATTGACTTCTAATTTATCAAGAAATTTTCTAGATGGTTAATACTAATCACATAATCACAATTACGGCATAACCATATCTCATCCATTTCATAAATAAATATTACAACATTACCAACAAAAAAATTAACCCTATGAAAATCATTCATCACTAAGCACTTCTCAATACTGTTAACACAACAGCTATCATGTATAAAAAATATTGTTGACGATATACTGTGAATTAAATTACTTGAAAGACAAAAAAAACATGACTGAAATAAGTGTCTTTTATGGCAGTTAATCCACCATTTGGATAAAAATGATTGATGACAAATCAATCAACAACTGTATATTCTAAATTACTCTAGTAGGCACAGAAAAATTAAGCTGCTATATAAAGCTACAGATGTATGAAGGTGGGAATATATTACTGGCAGCATGATTAGAATTTCACTGTCCAACAAACACATAAATATTTAATGATGCACTCAAATCAATGGATGAGCACTGAAGCTCACTTTGAATAGCACAATAAATATTTTATCATCTGCAACATTCTAAATATAGAGGTGTTTCATTAATACATGCTACTTTTAACATTTGAATAATCACTTAAGCTTTATATACGAATAAAACTAAAACAAAGACAAATTTTGATGATTAAGTATGCAGGTTTGAAGTTGAAAAGTTTCACCTAGACCTGGTATACCAGAAGAAATGTTTAATTTCTCAGCGAGTGTTTGACCAATACAAATTACAAAGCAATAAATGGCATTCATACAGTAAATTAGTTGTATCGAAAAGTAATTTGATGTAAAATGGTGGATTTTGCACTACCATAATACCATTAGAACACACATTAAAGTATAACAAAATTTAAACGATAAGAAAAATTTTCTATTTTGAAAATGAAATGTGGCAGACAATGATGATGGATTTTTAAATTATTTTTTTTTGCAAGCAAACATAGATTTTGATTACTTTTTGATACACCTAATTGCCTAAAATCAGAGCATTATTAAATATCTTCACCTGTCATTATGAACTCTTCTGTCTTCAAACTTGTTATTATTCTGATAACGCCCATCAAAACTCTGTCTCCTCTGATTATCATGTTCGTTATAAAAATCATTGCCATCATTTTTGTAATTGTTATTATCTTTATACTTATGATAGCTGTCATTCTGCCGGCCATTGTCAAAATACTGTTGTTGATTTGAAGACTTGTCAGCGTATCGCTCCCTGTCTCTCTCACCGTCAAATTTCTGTTGAGATTGCCTAAAACCTTCGCCCTGTGAATTGTATCGATGGGGCCGATTTCCTGAACTGTTCCTATTGTAGTACTGATCATGGCTCGAGTCTGGTTCGGGAGGCTCCACGCGGGGCAGTCGGGATTGCTGTTTTGAAGCAGTTCTTTCGGGAGAGATTTCTATTTTGATATGGTTTGAGTGATGTGATCTGCAAATATATTGATATTATAAATACAGAGATAAATGAAGACAAAATTTAAAAACATGATAGGATATATTTAAAAAAAACTCACGTATTATACAATCTACAATAGAAGTTTAATGATTGAAATAAAGATAACTTGATAAATTAACTTAAAAACTCTCAACAAAAAATATTAAAAGGAAATAAGGCCAACCAGTTGTGATTTAATTAGCACTAAATCTAACCAGAACAATCTCCGGAGTAAAAGTGTATTTCCCTCACAGTCAAAAGTACTCCTGATAAAATCTAACATCTGCATCCTTGTGTCTATTATTAGACATTATACAAATAGACAAAACAACTTTGTTATTCTACTACCACAGAGCAGCTTTTAGAAAATGTGTAGGTAGAATCGTTATTTATCTAAGATGGATGGATGGTTCATTTCTAAACAAGCATAGCTTTTGTTTACCTGAAAGCTTCTTAAAGTTTTCATTTGCACTATTGCAAGCATACATTTAAAAATTTATTAAATCAAAGATTTAGATAACTATCGAATGACAGTCGAATTAACTTTTTTTATTATTTATTTACAAACGCTTTCATTAGTGAGTTAATTTTAATATGAAAATCTTTCACTGATATCAATTCAACAAATATCATAAAATCAATCGAAATGAATATCCTGTAAAATGATAAACTAAAAAGTGGCATGGACTTACATGTATGCCTATACTAATTAAAGGGTTAAACATTTTCCTTCATTATGCTAATTATAATATAATTGTTGCAAAATAAATCTAAGCTAATATACCAACTCATTAATAAAATTTACAAAGTACAGGACAACGAGATTTAGGGAAGCTACTATATGTGCTATCTGCTACTGTCTAAATCTAAAAACTATCTACTATTTAAACGATTCTGTTTGTAACTGAACTGTGATCTTCTATATTCATGCAAGTGTTGTGGAAATACAACTGTGCATGCAAACTAGTCAAATTCTCAAGATGTATACATGAAAATGGGATGTTACCTTTTTGTATACTCCACATCTCGTTTCGATCTGGAATACTTGTCGTCATTCTCACCATCAGAAGAGATCACATGCTCTACGGTGGCACTGTGATAACTCTTGAAAGGCTCTTTTTCTTTGCATATGCTTTTTAATTTGTGAGTCTTGACATCCCTGCTGTCATCAGGTCTGACAGTTGCAGTTTCTAAAATAATAAAATTTTCTATTAATTTTGTCTACCGTTATTACTTGGTAAGCAACAGCTATGTTGTAATAAAATGTTTTGTACTTGTATTCAAACATGTATAATGTGAACCATATCCAGAATATAGTTCAGTCTCAGGGAAGAATATGTGCTATGCATGAGTGAACTGCTTTACTTCCATTTAAAGTAGAAATAATTAACCTATTGATTGATTTTTCCTAAAGGCTGAGTGGATAGGCTGAGTTCAAGATTAACAGCTGCGTAAAAATCAATAAGGTTGAATGAAGACATTCATATCTAATGGGTTGAGTAATTGGCTGACAACCAATTCTCATAAAAACTATCTTTCAAAACAAATGTTTACATTGTGAAAATCCATATACTTTATTTCTGGAGTGTATATCTTCACACTATAAAGAATTACATGCTCCACCTTAAACTTGACAAGGAGATGCATATGCTCGACATGTACAATATATTACGAGTACTTCGACTGAGAAGAAAATGTCACAAAATATAATCTTAAAGAGGACCTCCAGCAAATTTTCACATATCAGCCACGTTTTTTTAACCGTATTTATTTAACCCTATAACCACCGTAATTAACCACAGCGACTATCCTAAATGACATTTCTAAATGTGGCTTTTAAAATTTGCAGATTTTAAGAAGGTTACATGATATATTGGAATGAATTATTATATTTTTATTAGCTTAAGTATTTGCTTGGTGTTGAATGATGACTTCGTATATTTTCAGTGTTTTATAAATGAATGCTTACTAAAAAATCTTTTTTTATCACCCACTTAGATTATATCAAACAAATGTTAAATTTTTGCTGCCTGTGCCAAACCAAATTTCACTTTTGCTGACAGAAAATTTTGGTTTAAGATAAATAAAAAAATACTCTTAAAAAAATACTTCTCAGAATCTGTTTTAACGGAGACACTTCTTTTGGGGTAACGTAGATAATGCAAAGATGTCAGTGGTGAACATAAATCATGAATAAAATTTCTTCCTGTGATGTTGAGCACTTAACTCATACCGGCTGTTAACTGTCACACAATATTCATCACATGTCACTGTCAGTTGTCAACCATTTTGACAGAATTTTTATTACAATTTCCAAGAAAAGTGGCATGGTTTTGTAATAGTATGAATAAAGGAAAAAAACCCAGCCAATTAAATAAAGCAGAAGAGGCTATGTGTTAACATCAAAAAGCAAAGAAGATTCGAGATAAAATGTAAAACAAAATTATCAGAGTAAAGGTTATTGGCATGCCAGTAGGTAAATTGACTAAAAGAAATCATGGCAATATGTTGTACATATTTGACATGCGAGTTGTATGAAATCTCGTATTATCAGAATAATATTGAGCTAACTCTAAATTGAGATTCAGATGAGATCTGGTTTCATAGTTGAAGATCTCATAATAAATAGTTATTTGTGCCGGTTTGCGAGACAGACATTTGCCAATGTTACTATCAAACTGGGGTGGCCAAAGCGCAGCTCTCGCAGGCAAGTAATTTGGCCATTATGCAAATAAAATGTATTTATGAAATATAGTCCACTAAAACTGATTGAAATATCGAAAAGTAATTATTATATTCTTGTTAGAAAAATTATTTAAAAACATAAAAGCAAAGATGTTGTACAAAAAAGTATATTGTTCTGATATATATCTTCAAAAAATAGATTTACTTGTGGATGCTTTAGGAAAATTGAGATTAAGCTCAGGGCAGATTCTGCGATTTTAGGATATTGTCCTGGAAAGAATCTGCTTCCTAAGCTCAATAGTCAAACAACCTACGAGGAATTGAATTAGGCTGACTCGGAAAAGGAAAGCTATGACTAAATTTAAAAAAACTGATTTTTCAGTTTCCCATTGTTTGTTTTGTTACCAAAGATAAATAAAAGGCTCTTTCAAAAATGCCTTCATGAAACGTGGTTTTGAAAGGAAGTGTAGATGACCACTTCTGCTATATAACTTATATAATACTATATGGTAGGTTGGAACATATCATTTTTTTTTTAAGTTTCAGCATCAAAGATGACACAGTTCTTTTTAAGATTCTGACTATTTTGACACCTGAGCCATGATCGGTGTGGTTTTAGTGGTTTTATAGAAGAAGGTAAAAACAATTTCCTGGAGCAAAAAGGAACAAAATAAAATGTTTGAGAAAGTAAAACCTCATCCTGAACAGTATTATTATATTTGATTATGACTGACTATTTCTTTTTTTATTTATGTTCAACACTATTTTCAGGTAGGTTTCAGCATTCTTCTTTACACATTACTTTGTGTGTAACCTCAGTCTACACGTGCTGTAATGCAAATCCAAATCCTACTAAAAAGCAGACTCAACTAAGTCCTGCAACCTGACACTTCGAAGATCATAAGTTATGTTCAAAATTACAGAATGATCATAGATAATGAATTTGAATAATTATGTTGCTTTAGAAAATCCATAAAAGTATGATAACAAAAATAGATTGCTTAGTAAAACTACCATAAAAGGACTACTGATATTGATGTAATAAGGTAACGATACATACATTGTTCAATTGGTCACTGAAATGGGAGCATTTAGTTACTCAATTTTCTTGATTGCTTACTTTATAAGCTTATGAACAATGCTTGTTTCACTTCCTCTCAGACAATAATTCTGTGACATTCTATGTTTAGTTTCCCTCACCTTAACTCTTTCTCGAGAAGTAAAACTTTGTTTTTCGGGTATAATTATAAAAATTTAAAAACAGCGGCAAACTTTAACATCATTCAGTATTAGAGGCCATAATTTCCAAAAGCAAATTAATATAATTACATTATAGTAGAAACAGGCGTTGAGGTACTACGAATCGTAGTCGAATGTGGTTATTAAACCGTGAAATTTACTAGAAAAGTAGCACACAATCCATGGACCATTTTGCCAAAATTGAGAAGAAAATATATTGTAGATAGATTTCTGGATTGGATAAGTATTGAATTACTAACCTGTATAATTCTTTTCGTTCTCTGGCTTGCGTTTACTTGAATGCTTGTGCTTATGTTTGTGTTTCCGTTTCACAGGCGGAGAGTCCTCCTCACTTATTTCTGAACTCAGATCGTTATCGGACTCACTGTCACTATCGTCGGAACTAACGTGCCGTTTTTTCTTGGAATGCTTTTTTTTCTTCTTCTTATGCTTCCGTTTCTTATGCGAATGTTTTTCACTCTGGTCCGAATCAGAATCCGAGCTAGAATCACGCTTCTTCTTCCGTTTTTTAGATTTCTTTGATACCTTTTCGCTAGAAGCGTCAGATGAATCCATATCTGAAGATTTCGCAGGTTCTGGCCAGTCTTCATACAAGAAGTTGTCAGTATCGTTATGATTGCGTTTGGAGGTTTTTGTCTTCATTTTGACTGGATTAATATTGAATAAATACGCGCGAGCACCAAAACAAACCTAATAAACTGTCGCGGTCGACAGACCGACTAACGACATAAGCGTTTAAGCAAATAACATTTAACAGGTATGGCGGCCACGGCTGAAATTCACTCATAGGGTTGCCAATATATGAATGTAGAGAATATGCCAGACGAGCGAATAAAACATAGTATCGGGTACTTATATAAAATATATATATTTGAAAATTTTAAAAATATACATGAATTACATATGTATATAGGATATGAAAATTCACAATAAAGCATCAATTTCTCAAAATTATCATACTTACAATGAACTCGTTGCGCTTAACACAACGAGCTGTAAACTAAAAGCTTATTCATACATACGAATTTTGTACACGATTACCGCTGAGTTATCAATATTGCGGAAATTAAATACATACGTATAGTGTGTAATATATATCTAACGTAATCTCAAATTAACCAATATAGATCTCCATAAAATCGTAAACGAAATATTCATTTCATTATGGCAACCTTGTGAATGTATTTGACGCGCCACATTCAAATACGATTGAGTTTTTTCATTATTTGCTATAATACATTTTAATTTTGACTGTCTATCGTTCAAATAATATAGATATTATAAAAAAGGCATCTCTTCAGTTAATTTACAACCCTGATCATTATTTATATTTCTGATTATTCTTCAGATAAATTATTATTACATTCTCACTGCAAACTTACGTTTCTTGGAATAGTTCCAGACAGTAATGTTTTAGCTCCTAGCGCAAAAATATAATATGAATCAAAATCTATTGCATTTACGCATGTTTTCCATTTTAACAATTTATTTTTATACTAAATCGCAGAATTAATTAGTTTTTCATCATTAATTGAAGATGCATTACATTGAGACATATACACATTTAATCGTTTTATGAATAAAAAATGCAAAATTGATTTTAATTAGATGAGAATGCAAAGAACGATGTGCTTAATAATACAAATTGTAAGTCAGAACAATGTAACAGATAGACAAATACGTGGCAAAACCAATATTGTATAACACGGTTAAGTAACACAGTTGAGTTTTCCCTTTCCTTCATAAAATATATCGATGTAATACTTTGTTGAGGAGCGATCGTCGGGATTTTGGAGTGCCATTCATAAATAAGTCAGACTGATGATATGGCTAACTTTGTTTGAAAAGTATTTTTTCATATCTCCAACTTAAAGTTGACTGATGAGACGGTGTGGTAATTCGTCAATGTGATATCGTTCACCATTAAACTGTGGAAAAGAAAAAGGACGTGACCGTCAATTCTTCAAAATAGCTTTTATTCGATAATCAGACTTTATAAAATTTAATACACGTTCTGTCAAAAGGGTGTAAGCTGAATATGCCAAAGTTGTTTCTAAACTTAGCTTTTAAGTTTGAAAAAAGGATGCTCTGTGAAATTTGCGAACACCAGTTTTAGTCTTCATGCAGTTCAAGGTTGTGTCTATGTAATCTTTTGACTTTGGCTCAAAATAAATAAATGAACGTTTTTTGTGCCTCCTATAAAATTTGTTCTATGTGGGCTACGTCGTTTTTCCTTTTCACAGTCGATATCATATTATATGTGTGGACGATTTTGGGATCCATCGGACGATATATTTTTCTTGCAAGTATATATATTTTTATTAAAATATTGAAACTAATCATTAAGTTACTTTTGAATATGAATGCGGTGCCAAAAACAAATATTTTAATGATCAAGGTTAAGTTTGATTAATCAGGAAGGAGGAAATGATATTATCACCAATAAATGGTCGGTACACAATCAATCAATTCCCCAAGTACCAAGCAATTATTGGTTACACAACTTAGTTTAGCAAACTATAATTATTACTGATATCTCAATTATACGGACATATTGTTTAGAAGGATTAGTTGTTATCCACTCGATCAAACAATAAGCTAATAGGACATGTATTAAATAGAAATACATGTAAAAATATGTATGTTCATTTTAATCCAATGATTTTTTTAAGCTTATGTTACCAATTCACCCATCAATTAGAAATGCAACTTAATAATATTTTCTCTGCAGCTGTCAGTAAAAATACATTTTGGCTTAGGAGATAGTTATTCTTTTCTTTATTATGACTCACGAATATGTATGTAGTATGCACCATATTATTAATTAAGCGTGTTAATAAAATGAACAATCCTTATTGTTAAACGAAATGAAACATACAGGAATTGAATGTGTTGAAAGAAATTATTACGTATACTACTGATGCACTTACTGCTAATAATAACGTCATGTCTGCGACGCCCAGGATGTAAGTAATTTTGCAATTTAATGCACCAATAATTTATACACGAAATAATAAAAAAGTCAACATCAATCTATGTACTTACCAGTTATTTTTAAGCTTTTTAAATATCACAGTGTTGATCTCATTCTTTAATTTATTCATATTCGCGAAAAAAAGTATTTATACAATATTGCAATAATATGCATAGACGTGTAAGCCAGCTTAATTGGCGCGAAAATGAAGAAAATTCAATAGTTTAGAACTCGTTAATTTTTTATTGCCTGCACCTGTTTATATGATTATTTATCGTGTTTGATGTTTTCTGCTATTTCACCTGTTATAAACGTTCTTCCAAGCCCTTGGTCGAAATAAATGACAAGTACTTATAAATTAATGTAATCTATGAATGAGATTAATTGGTGTAGCGATTAACGTACTTGTGATTATTTGTCAGTCACATTTCCGTAGAACACCTTTCGGTCTATAAAAATAACTATCTATTATTTACCTTTTTGTAGCGAGCAGGCAACGCTCATGATCAAAAATAGCCATATGTTATTTTACGCCGGTCGGCTCACGCATCCAGACAAAACATTATCAGTATGAGGACTCACAAGTGCTTATTATTGATAGCCGGTGAAAATCTTTCAAAAAATTTCAATGTTACCATACCTGTGTGTACACGTACTGAAAATTTAGAAGTTTTGACAAGTGATGGGTGAGATACGATTTTTTCATGTGAATACTAAAGAAAAACTCATATTTACAGTGCAAGATTTTTTATAACTAAATTATAACCTTGTGGAAAAGTGAATGAGTGTTAACCGTTCAATCAGTATGCCCGTATATGAATTGACAAGCAACGTAGTGAATTAACCTATAAAATGATGATTGTATTGATGTAATATCTTTCACATTAAACGTGTTATTGTTTTGTCATTTAGGATAACCATGGCCACCCGTAAAAGAAGCGGGTCCGGATCCAAGAGACAACTGAAAGAGAAAGTTGTTCAAATTTATGAGTCATTTTTTCGAGGTGAAGATTTGACGTCAAACAATCCAACCTTTTGGGAAGAACTCTTTCTTTTAAAACCGAAGGTGGTTCAGTTGGAGGCGGAAGTACAAAAATTGAACCCAGAACAGTTCACAGGGTTGAAAGATAATATCAATATTCTTTTTTCAAAATGTGTCGATACACTAGGACAGGAACATCAGTTAAGGTAGTTGTTTTTTTAAATCATAGCAATTAATTATTTTTTGTTTTTGAAACGGGCACGAAATTTATCAGAGTATCCTTGAATATTGACAGTATAAAATCCACAACATTCTAAATTTAAATAGAAAGTACTCTGTATGTAATTTGACAACTAGGAACAGGTGAACTGTCAGAGTGCAGCTTATAAGCAAATTTATCTTACATCTACAACTATTATAGCTTGCAATACCAACATGCTCTTCAAAGAAATGTTAATACGTTCTCTTATTTTCCTTCGACAGTTAAGAAGGAAACATTAATTTTATTTATCAAAGCAGTATTACTATTGATTGTTCATCAATAAGCATTTTGAAATTTCTGATTTTTTCTTTCAATACTTGGAATTTTTATCACATTAATTTTTTCAGTACCTTTCAAAATACAGTTTCAAAATAAAAAAAAAACGATTATCCCGCTCTCGATACGACTAAGTGGTGGTATTAAACATATCTGATCGTAATCATGCCATTCACTATATACCAGTACTGGTAGCAGCTGTTGTCATTTCCCATAAAGGTTTACTCATCCATAAACTATGATTTTACTTAGCCAGGCTGTGAAAATATTAGGTTGATGCTCGTAAATTACGCATTTGAGAGAAAGTTTATTTACTTTTAATAAATCAATAAATATAAATCTTATTCCAAAATTAAAAAGTCATGAATTTCTTATGTTATTTGTATCACTTTCATTTTTTTTGCTTCAAAATATTATGTTTATATATTACCAGCTACGATTTTATAGAAATTCATGGTTACATCGTGGATATCTGCACTCCCCTCCACTTCATGCCATGTTTCCAAACTGAATACTGTGGCGTAACACACGTGTTGTGTCTTTTAAAGTGTCAGGAATGCCGGATCAGCACTTCATAGTCTATGTTATAGTGTGTACACGATTAATATTCTTACTGAATGCTTTTAATGTTGAGCCTTTATGGTAAAGAGGATTTTCAAAATCCATTATAGAATTGTCCATTGTAGAGAGCAAGTTGCAATGGTTGACCAGTCTGACAGATTGTTTAAGTATTATGATGATTTTTTTTGTTTTTTTAAAAGATTAATTAACGTAATAGATATTGAAAAATAAAAATATATACCCGGCCATGAAAAAATTAATGCAATACGTGCAGGATTGAGCAATGCCATCGTATGCAGTAAGAATTTCCATAATAGAAACACAAATTTGAATTAAGAACAAAGAACACATTAAGAAGTTATTATTTATTTGTTAAACAGGTTTTACTAATAGTATTATCACAGCAAATTGTTATTAACCCTTTCAACGCGTTAAACGAAAAAAAAAAGTTGATTTGAAAAATGCAAATTTTCCATGAAAAATAAAGTATACTATAAAATTCTTTTTACTTTTTTTTGAGAATATCATGATTTAATACACCAAAAAATAGTAGTCAGATTAAGATCTCAAAAAATGAAATTTAAATATCAAAAAATAGGAAAAAAAATTCGGGCGACTAAAGTCGCTTTACGCGTCCAAAGGGTTAAAGACTGTAATGATCCAATATAATTACTGAATTGTAAAAATATTTTTTTAATATAGTTCAGTTTTGGAAAAAAGCATCAAAGTCAAAATGATATCAATAGATAAATATTAATGTCTGAGTAATAAAGAATGTGTGTTATCGTATAAATTTGTGCTTACCGTACTCTGTAATCGGCAGGATTGTTTATTCACTGCAGACACTGAGTGCTCTCATAAGTGCAATTTACAAAAAAATGTCTCAAGAGCCTGGCGCGGACATTGTAAATATCATGATTGGTTTGAGTACAGCTGATAACACCATGCAAAAGCTTTTGAATTATTGTATCGACTTCTTATCAGGTGAGTGAGTGACCTAAAAAGTTGATCTTTCCTTTTCAATATCAAATATGAAACCAGTAATCCATTGAGTACAAATAATCGCATAATGAAAAAGTAGCAAAATTTCATCTTAGTTCACTGGAACCCAGTAAAAAAATCTATTAAATGATCAATTAATACATTTGTTTTCTGTAATTGTCAAGTAGGTTTATTTTGCCTCACACCATAGTTTGCTTGGTAGCGTGTCAGTCCGATAATATGGCGTTATAGAAAACTCTTTAAATTTCAGCTGCATCAACAATGTTATTTGTTAAATTTCTTTAATCACTATTGTTTGAGATGTTACACATTTTTTTTTTCTATTTTAACAAACATAATGATTTCAGATCTTTGAATCTCGTTTAGCAATATATTAAAAGTTGTTTCTTGTCAGCCTTTATATATTTATTTACTAATCAAATTATTATATTTTCACTACAGGTGAAGCTCCAGATAGCTTAAAAACACATGTCTTAAAACTTCTATTGGTAATTGCAACTGGCAACGAAGAAGTCAGTGATAATCCACTTCTGGAGTATTTTATGATCACATCTCTATTTGAAGCACTAATTAAACTTTTGTCAACAACAGCTGAGAGACAGGTTCATGGTAAGTATTACATGTACCTTTCATGTCCATGTGAGAGCATCATGTGCTTACTCTATGTCTCTGACCAGCCTTTTTGCAGGACGTTTGCATTTAATGGTCTTTTCGAGATTTAGGATTTAAAATACTATTTTGTTTATTCAAACTTTTTGAGCAATGAATAAACTGTAATTAAATTGAAGAGACGGAATTCGTATTATGCAGAAGCTAATCCAAGTTTTATAAAAGAGTATTCATGAATTATTACTAAGTGAATGCCGAATCTTTCAGGACATCAATCTTCAGTGATTGATGTGATCTATTATATTAAATAATACAGTACACCTATAAATATAATAATATTTTAAATGTACAATAAGTAATAGATTAAAGGTCACATAAAAGCTTAATCGAAAGTAAATGTCATTTTTTATTTAATATAACTTTTATGCTTGATGTTAAAATCTTAATACATATGTTAGTTGTATAGTTTTAGTTTTTGTATATTCCATTAAATGCATAAAACTATATTAAATCAACTTGGACAGCATAACAGAATATCAATGATTTCAGATCTCATATTTGAATGCAGCCGTTTAGTTGTATATTGGCATTAAAACCAGCGCAAATTTACATTTGTGTTGTCAAAAAGATATAGATTTTCATTCAGTGAATAATATTAACAGTAGGAGAAAGTGTTTGTTTATGAAGAATCCAATTTGATGTGACTATTGCCCAACTAGTCTCCCCGGTAGCGTAGTTGGTACCGTGCGCGCCTAACGATCCGGGGAATGCGGGTTCGAATCCCCATCTGTGT
>JAGVSQ010009357.1:0-13681 GCA_022683975.1 Rhyacophila evoluta | reverse complement strand
TTAAAATTGGAATAACGAATGTAAGCTTCTATTATAACACAGTGACGAGGCATGTAGCTCATTAAACTAAAATTAATACTGTGCCTATAAATGTTAATAACTAGGTTTTACATAATATTATTGCACCAATTTACAAAGTGGGGTATCAAAATAATTTGCAATGGTCACTTTACAAAGGAATCTGTAATTTATTGAGTCTCAACATAGCGAGACAATATTTTGATAGCATAACTTCACTTCGAGTTGAATTGAATAGCTTATTAGTAAAACTACGTGTGTTTATTTTGAATTAGTTAGTCGGACTATTTTTGACAGTCATGAAAGTTTCACTGAGTGTCATAACAAATATTTGTATGCTCAATATAAGGATTCATTTATTATAAATAAATTAAAATATATATAGGGTTATAAATTCCTTATCTCGACTAGCATCCTTATTTGTTGACGGGAATGTGTTAATTTATTCTCTCGGCGAGATGTTAACACGAGAAAAACAAGAGTTTAGTACCGCCGCAAACCGATCGACCATTTTAATTTTCATTTTGTTTTTTTCGCTTCATTTTGTTTATGCCTGACCACGCCACGGAACGCCATTTTTTAAAGATGGCTGATATGTAGTTGGCCGGTTAGGTAGGTACTTTTACCATGCATCGAGTAAACTTTTAATATCAAGTTATAAGCGAAGTATCTATGTGAAGGTACGTTCAATATGGCCACTAGGTATCTAAGCGGTAGCTAGTTGTAATGATTTTTTTTGTATTAGAGAAATGAAGTTATTTATTTTTTATCGTATAAATATAGTTAAATTAAAGACGCAAATGATTTGTATTTTTTAAGTTTTAACGATTTCAGCATCTTTTTTTAGATTTAAACATCCTTCAACGACAAATAATTTCAAATACTCACTCTGCGAACTATGTTTTTATTGAAAACACAAGCCATATTTTGTCTCGAAACTTGCTTGTGAAATTGTGATAACTATTTTGTAAAAGAAAATCAATATCCGTATTTGATAAACATACATCATATCTCAAATTCGTTCTATAAAACTTAATTGTGGAAGGTATAAATCATAAGAATCCATAAAAAAATATCAAAAGATTTCAGAAAAAACGAAAGAGTTTAAAAGAGCCACTGCTATTTAAGACCAGACACTTGCAAAAATGTTGTCTTGTGAACTTTCAAATCTTTCTTATTCATTTAAATCCCTTTTAGTTTAATAAATAGAGTTTAAAGAATAGTGTCACTCTTAAAAATATATGTTTGATTTTTTCAGACCACTTGTTAGTTTTGAATCATTATAATTTAAACAACCATTCGTATGTTTCAAAAAAGGGTCAATGAAACAACAATGGAGTGTTTGTTTCATTCCAAGTATGTATTGACAATAATGTTCACCTACTACCAAATAATTTAAAGTACAGTAGGTACGAATCATATTGACGAATTAAATTATTTACTTATATAAAATTCACCAGACCAGAAAATTGGACAGCGCAAAGTTTCAAACGCCGAAACGTTTATGTAAAAATAAATAATTGATACATATAACTAGGTATACAAATTAAGGGAGACTTTTATTTTACCAGATATTTTAAAGTACTCAATAATCAGTTATCCTTAAGGTCGTGTGTAATGTTTACCATGTATGTATATATTTCAAAGCTCCAAGAAATAATTATTGCAGCGGAGGGCAATGAAGCTTTTTAGTGAACAAAGATCCTAAATATGGATAGAAACTTTATATTAGATCAAAAATGATGATTTAATGTACTCCATTTGGCCACGTACTCCAAATTTCTCAAGAAAGTCTCTTGTGTTCTCTTGTCCAAGATTGATGGAATGCCTGTTATTCTAGAAGACTGGTAAATACGGTTTGAGTTTTATTTTTTTTAATCTATATCATTATAAGAAAATATTAAAAGAGTAGTTACTGATAAAGATTATTTGAAGGCATATTATTGCTTGAGCCCAGCATAATACGCATAAAATCAGGAATATGCATTGCTTCCTCTTATTCCTTTCAACTGTCAACATGTCTTTTGACTGTCTAAATCAGAATACTCACCAAATCATATGAGAATCTTAAAAAGATGCTTAGGATGGGAAAAATCACTTAAACCAGTCTAACCAGGAGCTGGATTTATCGGGCCGTCCGATCTATCAGCCCCAATATAACAACCTTTAGCACACTTCAATGTATGAAAATTAGGAAAATTGGATAATTACTATAAACTCCCAGGATATTCCCGCTAAATAGTTTAAACCATTTCTTGAAATCAGAACTCTAGGTTATGCCTGAAGAAGACTGTGTAAGCATGGGGTGGATTGGTGGTGGGCACTTTTGGTTTGTTATTTTGGATATATTTGAATACCGGCATGATTTTAGATAAGTCTTTCATTTTGTAGTGATCCACTAAAGTAAATATAATAATATTTACTATAAGGATTTCGAAAAAGAAGCTAACCAATTTATTTATGTATATATATGCGTAGATATTTATTTATAATGTGGAATCTTTGCCAGGAAGAACTTCTGTGAAGAAGCAAATCACATTCTTTACAAAAATATCTGGTTTGTCTTCTTTTTTATTAGCTGCAAATACTTGGCACACTTCCGATAGATCTTGCTTTTTGGCAGTAAGTCCAATCACCTTTAAGTATGCTTGGACATTATTCCAGAAAATCTATTGAGAAAATCCATTAAACTGCGTAGAATATTGATGATATTGGAAGTGGAAGTTGATGTCGGTATTTTTTTCAAATCAGTATACCTCGGTTGATAATATCAAAATGTACATGCTAAGTACACAGGAATGAGGGTTGATTCTTTGCTAAAGCAATTGCATTCAAAGTTTTGTTAAATAATCAACAAAAGTTGCATAATATTAAATATATTGCGAACCGGAAAAAATGGATCGAAAACAGTAATGGTAAGGCTTAATTTTAAAACACCTTTGTGGTTATGGAAAATTTTGAAATATTTACAATTATTTAATGTCGGAGTCCCGGAAGGTCGCTAAATACCATCTATAGAATGTATTCGGCGGTGTTTCGGGATGCAGGTATGACCTGGGAGGATGCTAGAGTACTGGTGGGCGACAGGGATTTTTGGAGGCGGCACGTGGTTTCCATATGCTCCACTTAGGTAGTGAGCATGGAAGGAGAAGAAAGAAGAATGTTTGCTAATTATAAAAGATCTCAGCTTATATTGATACAACTAAACATTTTAAAATCACAAGAATATAAAAATAAATAAATAAAAGACCTAGCAAATATTGATTACCTTAATGAACTAAAATTGTAAACATATAAAAGTCCTATTCATCTTTAAATCTTACCGATAGTCACTTAATAAATTTTGCCAAGCATCGTTTTTCGGTTTTGAAATTCAATATTATTGGTTTATTTATTTGATGCCATCAAAAAGTAACTGTAAGTAACTTACCATGTAAGATAATTGTCCAATCAATTATAAGACAAATTTTTGATTTATATTAGGGGGATTATCAATCGTGTGAATATCAACATACGTTTCAGCCAGCTTAGTTAGGCCGACAATACATTATTTATAATTTTACTAATTTGTATTTAATTTGTACCTATTTTTGGACGGTAATAGATAGTTTTCTGTATTTTCAAGGAGGTATGCAGTTATATGTCATATATTGAGTATAATTAGCTTATACCATTGTAGCATTTGTAATTTATCCATACACTATTATAACAAATTAAACAAATTTAGGCCAATATTGATTAATTTATTAAATATACAACCCAGTCTAGTAATTAAACAGGTACAATAAAGCGAATAACTAGTTTGTTATTCATATTTTTAAAAGCTATTTCATAAATATAATCTCTATAGCTTATATAACAATGCTAGTGAGCGAGTGGAAGAAATATATGTGTAGATAAAATATAACTGTTTTTATTATATCATATTATAGACTAGTCGGACAGATTTGTTTGTGACACTAAGCTATATATACTGTAGCTATACTAAATGAATACCAAATTCTACCAGTTCAGTGTAGTCACCATAGTTGATGCCAACTTAAGGTAGTGATGCAAGGCATCATATAAAGGCTCAGGGTAACCGTATACCGAATATTGAGAATGTATCCTGGCATTTTGAAGAGTGGATCTGTTATGCCATCAAATATGCCCGCGTATCTAGCATGGAGATGGCGGAAGGCAAATTATAGTCTCGTTCTGATCTAGGTCTCCACCAAGCCAAATGAATTTGCTGCATCTTAGAAAAAAAGATGCGGGATGTTTGTCTGGAGATAGTTTCTTAGCATCCAAGTCCTTGACGTATGGAGAAAGAAGTGTGATGAACTATCAACGTGGATTGTTATTCTAATCGACTGTTTCTTTATTAGTGTGAAATATTTGAATGAACATAAATACGTTACTTTGAATATATTATATAATATAAATAAAAGCGATACTCTTTTCACTAAATGATATGTATTGTAAATACATACTCATGATTGAATTTTCAAACTATACGTTCACCTAAATCAGCTCAGAGATGACGAAAAGCGAGACTCAGGTCATAAATAAATAACTATCCCTAACAAGAAAGCTTACAAATTTCAAAAGTGTTTTACTTTGAGAAACAGCATTTTTAATTGATATTCTTTGATTTTATTTACACAAAAAAAAATCTAATCTAAAAAGTCCATTTTTCAAAACTGTATATACTAAAACTGTATATTATGTATATTTTTGAAATCAGAACTGTCTCTGTTGAAGCTTTTATTCTTAAATTATTTACATGTATGTATTATAAAAGAGGATCGTTTTAAAAGTTTTAATTTGAAAAACTCTACACATATTGAAAAATACCGATACACTCTTAATTTTCATTTATTTCGCCCAATACTTTGATAATTAGACTATTTATAATTTATGAATATACGGAATCGTATATTACGTGTATTCAATTATTGATTAACAAAACGTTATTTCTAATTTAGGTAATGTAAGCCTTTCTTATACTCTCCATAGAAAATTAATTAATCTATTATTATAAATTATTCGATGTATTTCTTTAATCAAATAAGCCTTCACAAATGATACATTTCTGTTATAGTACTGTTTTAAAGATAATTATATGCAGTAAATAATCATTCTTGTGTTGAATATTTGCCAGTCGATTAAATAAGTATTTCACAAAAATTCACGTATTATGGGTTCAAGTGGTGTTGTTGTTTTCAGATTGTATGTCAATTTATGAAATGGGTATGTAATGAGTTGACTGATTGACCATCGACTTCTCCAAAACAATCTTCGTAAATCTTCAGTGTATATTCTCCACACCGAATATGAACATAACAACATAATTATTATACTACATGCAAAAAAAAGCAAAGAAGTGCTTTGTTTTACGTAATACCTTTCCTAATGATGTTGTGATTTCTTTATTACAATGATTTTTTCAAATAGTTTACAGATAGATATTTTAGTTCTCATACCGCTTTAAGAGATTACGATATTCTAAATTATTTAAAACTGGTAAACTTCCATATGAGGTAAACTTCCACTTCCATATCACATATGGAAGTTTACCAGTTTTAAATAATTTAGAATTTAAAATCAATTTTCATCAAGCACCATCAGTTAAAAATATCAATTAAATTTTGATATGGTTAGCTATAATATACATAATATACGCACTAAATCCTCGGTAGCCCAGATATTAGTGTGCGCGCTTCGTACGGTTTGATTCCTACGGCACTTTCAAAATAAGTCGTAATAATGCGAAGATCTATATATTCCAATTCTGAAGTAGTTATGTCACAATGTAGAGTTCCATATGCTCCACTTTAGAGTGCGTGGCTAGAGGGCATGGCATATGACGAATAATTTTTCAAGGTAGCTAGGTGTTCTATAAGTATTGAACCCGTTTTTGTAATCTTAATTGAACAGGTGGATAGATATGATGAGTAGTTACCTACGGAAATGATTGGAATATATGATGCTCTTGTTTACCGCCCCCTGATCTAAGACGCTCAATGCAACCCTCGACGGCGAGGCAGCCCCACTGACAGCGTAATTATAATACTGCTTCGATAGGTTTGTTCATTTAATACTCGATTTCACAAAAATGAGCGATAGACAAGAAGACACAACTTAAGGTCCTAGTGGATGTTATCCACTTTTACGAGATTGAATTCATACTGCACAATTACAGCTAGTGAACACTTTTTTATAACTTTTGTAAACTCAAATAATTGTAAAGTTGTTTATTTTTTCCTCTTCAAATAAAGCATGTATACGTACGTTGCAGCAAAAAATACAACACAATTTCAAGAGATGTGTATATATAATAGAAATTGAATTGTAGTATATGAAGGAGAGAGAGGTGATGAAAAAATTAAATTGATATAGACTGTTTTAATCGTGTCTGCCTTGAATATGAAGTAAATAGATCTCTGTAATTTAATGACTCACTCTGTTAAATGTTTCCTATGAAAATTTGTTTTCAGTCAGCCACTAAATCAATTAAACATCTGTTAATATAATTTAAATTTATATGCGGCTGTAAGATTTCAATTCCCAACTTCTGGCGTTAAAGTATACACGTTTAATGAGAGGAATTAAAATGACAATAAAATATTTTTTATAAAAAGCATTCGTTACATTTCACGTAGTTGATATTAAATATATACAAATCCAGGGGTTATCTATTTACGCAAATGATATATTTTTGGTAATTATCTTATGATGTTTTTTAATTTTATGATGATAAAACTAATATGATATTATCAAGCCAAAAATGTGTATTACAACTCAAATTTACGAGTACGTGCATCCATTTGGTGTCTATATAGATATAAAGTTTCCACCGTGGAATTCAACACTCGTAAGTATATTATAAAAATAACCAAGACACTCCGTAGAGATTTTGATACTCGAATTTCTTACCAATTATGGTTTTGATTTTGCAATTAGCATCAATTTTCATCATCACTGTCCACCAAAGTTGCATGTCAGTATTCTAATGTTACACAAATTAACGAAAATATTGTAATAATTAATTAATGCGAAATAAACCTTCCATTAATTATTTATTTGTTCCAGAAAAACCTAACATCGATCACCTATCCGTGATTTCTTAATACTAAGGTTAGTACCCGTAGACGTACCGTATGCTAGGTAAATTCGTACCGTAAAGGTATGGTCGGTACGCAGGGCGTTTGATAAATTTTCACCGCATGTTAATTCGGGCCCACCTGTGTAATTTCAGAGCCTCCTTCGTGCTCGTGTGGTAGTGTTGGGTATGCATAGCTAAACACATTCATAACTACAAAGCTATGTTGTTCAGTGGTAGAGAATTTCAAGATAGGAACAGAATATCTAAATCGGTATTTTTTTAAATTTATTCAAAGAATCCGTATTGAACTTTGTGTCCATTTTCTTCTTCATATAACACATCAGACAATATTTGTGTACTTAATAGAAGAGATTCTGGACCCTTCTTTTTCGGTTCAATATTGTATTCATAAGTGTATATAAGTATACCAAATATGAAATAGTTTTATTTATAAAAAAATAGGCAACTATATCATTAAAGTATTGTATTATAGTATGTACAGGTAACAAAACATATGCAAATGCAGATGACGGGGTTTTCACGTACAACATAAATACATAACATTACTTTAATGTATTACTGAAAATTCAAGACATGATTCCCATTGGGTTGCGTAATTGTTAGACAACGAATTCTCGTAAAAAAAATAATCTGTCAAGACGTATCTTCACATTGATCCATATGTTTCACTTTCAGAGCAGATACCTTCACATTCTATAAATCCATATGCTCGACCTTTGGAGCGGTCATGGTACAAAAATGTTCTACGCTGCATAGATTAATGACTTGGTATATTAATGATAAATACATAATAAATAGATGCATATGTAAAAAATATATTTGGCATAATAAGCGCGCAATATGCATGCATATATTCTTTTAATTATATACTTTTAAATATCTGAGTAACAAATATTATATCAGAACGTTACATGCATATCCGCTATTGAATTAAATGGCAAATTGACAACTATTCTGAAATATATGTACTTTTGTAATTATTCTTCGTGTATCATGTTTGATGATAAAAATATATATTATTATTCTAAATTTAATTATTTTTCTATTGGTCTTATACTGTCCTGCCAATATGAGATTACAAATGGCTATAATCCCATTATTTCAATAGTGCCAGTAGGAAGTTCTACATTATCCAATATCTAACAGAAAACTATATTGCATTAGCGGTTACGTATCTATAAACTATTCAAAAGCTGCAAAAATACGATGTTCGTTTATATAATAGCTAAATTCATTAAAAGTGACGAGTGGGAAGATACTAACGTGCGAAATTCTAAAAAGTAATAATATAAATATGTCACCATATTAATTATTCTTTGTTTTTTCAATTTATTATTTTCGAGTGATATAATATACCATTTTATTATTGAATTGCGGCCCCAGTTATCAGAAAATTCACCATCCCTGTTTTAATCAATACAACTTCAAGTTTGCTTATATCGTTTTTCCTACACAATCGATATATTCAAAGAAGCCTTACATAAGACAACACTTGGTATTATTTCCATCTCGCTCGCACGCGTTTATTATACCGACTTTACAACCAAGTAAGAAAGTGATAGCGCATAATGATAAGTAAAGTAGGGTGGTTATTTTGTCTCTCTCGCGCTTGTTATTTGCATGAGAGTCTAGACATTGGTTAGAAGGAGAAAGAGTATCATTTCAAATTCTAATAAAGTGCGATCTTTCGAATATAAGAAGGAAAGGCATTATGTATTTTGAATTTTATTCTAAGGGTACCCTTATTTTACGTTGTATGTTTGGATTTCATATAAAAATGTAATATTCATTAAAAACTTAATGTAGTTTGTTGTGTTTCCAATATTTTGAAAATATAATATAAGTGATGAAGTGAAAATGTTTCTAATATAAACATATTGTTCACGAGTTATACGCATATAATTGACAGAAATATTTAATTTGAATAGAAAGAATTTTATTTGAAGAATGGGTTTTTTATTTATGGGGATACTGAGAAAAACAACATTATTATAGCCATGAGCATATAATTGTGTTTTTTTACCATTTCCCTCCGAAAATGGAGCATATGGATCTATACGGTGTGAAAATGTCCGCCCCAGAAAATGGAATATTTGTATCTCTGTAATGTGAAGATATGTGCTGATAGTTTATTACGAAGTTTATTTGAAGTTTATTGTCAGCCGGTTGTTTAGTTCATTGGGATTAGCAGATGTGGGAATCGAACCGCATTCCCTAGATCGCTAGGCGCGCTAACTTCTCAACTACTGGGGAGAAAATTTTTATATACTACATAATATTTATTTAATTTATTATACACTGTTGAAATAACCAGAATTTTAAATGACGTGATACTCCTCGTAAATACACAATCTCAAATGATTTCTTGGAATAATAATAACGTTTACGTCATACAAGTTTCACGTGAATTTACAACATCGTCATGCATGCAACGAACGTGAAGCGCCCATAAAAAAGTAGGGAGTATTGTGTATCATACATTAGAAATCATTGGAATATATGAGGTTGTGTGATAGTAAGAATTCTTTTGTCTAAATAGCACAATAGACTTTTCTTTATTCTATACTCGTCTCAATGGCATGATGGGTAAATGTGTGATTGAAATGTATAAAAATCTAATATAAATGCCTAATATACTGAATGAATGGTTGATAACACATCCTCGGAAATAACAATCTCTCAACATAGGTCCTCACATTGTTAAGTATATTTCTCCACGTGTGCTCATGTGAAACGAGCAGAGTATTAAAAAGTGTAATGCAGGAAATATATTATTATTTTTCCGTATGGCGCTGAAAATCCTAATATATAATCGTCTTCTCCGGAAAGCAAAATGCCATAGCCTATCGGTCCAATTGAAGGTCAAACTGACGTGCGTAGTTTTTCCCTATTAATCAATAGATGGGGGAAGCCTTTCATATGAATGGTATTCTGTATCACGTCACACCATCAAATAATTATCGCTTCATTTATTACATTATAAGATAACAATATTATATTTGATTCCAGCAATTGTCTGAAAACAATATTTTTTAACGAATTAATTAAATTAACAAACTTTTTATGTTATTTAATTTATTATTAATTGATAATAGATTTTTAATTTAAATGAATTTCCATATGTCGAATTTTCAATTAGTAATGGTTGGAAATTTCTCAGTAAAATACGATAAAATATTTTTTGTATTAAAATATTTACATGATTAGTATTTAAAACAATATGGAAATGAACAATGTACAAAATACCGTCTGTATGTATATGCAGTAATTTACATTGTAAATAAAACGTGCGGAGGTGAAAATAATGGCCCATTAGAAAAATCACACAAGCGATAAATAAAATATTATTATTAAATTTGTCTACTGCCATCTCTGGTCGAGTAGGGCAACGAAACTACTTGTCCATATTTTTATTATGCAGCTTTTTCAATATAAATAATGTTGAACTTTTTTTACTTTATTAAATCTAGTTTAACGTTTAAACTTTTAATAAAAAAACGTACATCGGAAACTCTTATTAAGTATTTATTTTGTGCATCTTTTGTAAATCTGAATGTTTTCGACGTTTTTATTAATCTTCTGAAATAATTTAAAGCGCGATGCCGTCGTTTAGTAAAAAGTTGTTATAGCGATGGACTAACAATCTGGCGTATCTGGGTTTGAATCCTGAGAGATGATTTTTATAAATATGTAATTCAGTGCGTGGATTCTTTTGTTATTTTATACGTCCATTTATTTTTTGATGTCATGTTTTAGATATAGGCCTTTTTATCTTTACAACATAAAAATTACGTGGAAGTGACTAACTTGAATTACATTTTACAAGTAGATTAGGAATTTTATCAGATAACTAGCATCGTCTAGCCACCAGCCCAATTATGTAAGTATATATATGAAAAGACGTATTGTATTATAGTTAACGAGTCTATCATAAACCAAAAAGAGTTGATTGGTTGATATTTGTATAATATATATTATGTTATTAAAAAAATAAATGTCAATTTATTCAGCTATTAATTTTGTCATTCTCAATATTTGATTAAATAAAATATTTTATTATTTCAGATTGAACATATTTGAAAGTGGTTTTAATAAAGTCAGTTTATCATAACGAACGTACAAATACATAAATATCTAAATGTCATAACATAATAAGTACAATTATATATTATTATTTTTATCGATATTTTTTGTTTTCTTTATAACTTTGTATTTTTTAACGTGAGATAAATATTTCTGATCTACTTTTTTCTGGGTATCATTTTTTACAAGAATCCGTTGTTAATTGTAACATGGATAATAAGCATCCCTCGATCCATTTGACATCGAACCAATAACGAGCGATTCATAAGCGTGCACACTTATCCTTTCGACCACCGAGTCAACATCAATAGTGATATTTATGTGTAATGTTTCTATCATTGTAATAAAATTATTAAAAACATGACTATCGGTTAAACTCGAATATTTATGTGCTTAAATTGCCATTGCTTAAATCGAGTTTTTCTATCAAGTTTGAAGAATGTGATTTTTAATTTTCAAAATAAATAATTAATAATCTTGGATCTCCACAAAAAACAATTTTCAAAACAATAAAATTTAAATTTACAACTGATTCTAGTTGGAATATCAATATGTTATATTTATCGTGTTGGATAATGATTGGATTTTTTTACATACAGAGGTATATGTCCGCTTACGTTCTGTCTATGTTCTTATCCATGTGTTGACTCAAATACTAACAGGACTTTTATCTTTTGAAGTTATTTAGATACCATTAAATTTTCCCATGCTAGCCTTTAGGCTATAGGAGAGAAGAAATCAGGAATGCGGAATGCACATCTGCGGAATTTAAAAAAATCTGAAAATACAACACTGGGTGTTGAGCAATTAATTTTTCTGACAACCAATTTCCGTGAAAAGTAATCTGTCAACACGTCTTCACACTGCGGATACTTTACCACTTTAAAAAATGAGCTGTTCATGTCTAAGTTTTTTTATGTTTACCCTTCCTTTACAAATTTATTTCTTTGAAGTAATATGCAGGAATTAAAATATTTCGTTTGGAAAAACTATAATATATTACAAGTTTGTAGTTTTTTAATGTAGAAATTACAAATTATGTAATATTCATTTTAAAGCGATAATACACAATACAAATTAACAAAAACTGAGGCTACGATACGTACATAATTGTACACTATGAAGTTTCGCTATAATCAAGCCTTGTCGAGATGAAAATTTGACATTATCTATAAGGCTACAAAGTAAAACTCCTTAGGCTTCTGCTACAGGAATAAATGTATTTGCCGTGGGAAATTGTTAAAAGGACATCCATTGCCACGCCGTGGATAGAAGACGCTCTTTTGCAGAAAGTTTTTTGCACCCCACTTCAAGTTTTCCAAAAACAATAATTATTTTTTCTTTTGGCCTTGTATGCATTTTTGTATTTTACTGAATTAATCTGATCTTAAATTATATACTGAATTGCGATTTCATTTTCGCATGTTTAAATTTTTAAAGTTTAACCCCTTTGTAAGTATAATTTTTATCGTATATGCTCTGAAAGTGGAGCATATATACTTACACACTGTTAAAGTATCCGATTTGAAAAAATGGAGTGTATGGATCTCCGCAGTGTGAAGACATGTTTGACAGACTATTTTTTACGAGAGTTGGTTGCCTAGACCTCAGTGGGCTTAATGTCCTGCATTATCGGATTGTTTTTATAATCCAGAGGGTGTAAGAATCGACCCCGCATTCCGTGGATGCAGTGCGCGCACGCTTACCTTAATGCTATCGAAAAGACGAAGAAGAAAATTATATAAGTATTTTATAATTTTATAGTAGACCTGTATAAATAACGTAAATATCATTACACGTGGAAATACTGGTGAATTAATTTCATTTTTTTCTTATTAAAAAGCGCCTATCTGCACTATAGAACAGCTCGGCCTTGATGACATCTTCAAAATAATTTAATGCTGAATATATTGTGGATTCACTCGGAACCCTGAATATGAGCTGTTATAGTAATCAGTGGCGTAGCTACCGAGAAGCAGTTGGAGCAAATCGTTCTAGGCGCACGAATCCTGGGAAGTCAACGTTTTAAGGTAGCGTGAGTCATAAAAAAACGAAAACCATAATTTAGAAAGGAATATAAAATTTTAGTTAAGCAAGAAACAATGGGGGGTGCAACAATTTTACTTACTCCAGACCGCTGAAGATGTATCTACGCCACTGATTTATTTACTTATTACATGTTGTAACACTACAAATTACAAGTTTAATACGTTAACAACACGACATACGTATAGTTATCACGAAAAAATCAAAAACATTTTGAAATATAAAAAAAAGAATAAAGAAAGAATTACAACAAATATGTATATGCAGAAGAAAAAAGAGAGTGTCTACTTAGTAAGTTAGACAGATCCTATTCTGACAATGTATATAATAGTATCCATCTAATCAATATCCGAGCCATCTCGTTAAACATTACCATTGCCCTCCGCATTGGCATGACTACTGGCAGGATAATCCTGCATTTAGGAA
>JAGVSQ010009356.1:0-13682 GCA_022683975.1 Rhyacophila evoluta | reverse complement strand
TTCTAGCAATTAACATGACTTATATGGTGGTAAATGTACAAATAAACTATAATAAATTTATATAAAGCCTTTTCCGTAGTATTTATTGCTTGTATTATATATTATTCTTATTGAATCGTAATTTATACACCAATAACAGTATTCTGAGTGATCATAAAATGTTCTATTAGATTTCACGATATCTAAATATAATTAGAAACAGCTTCACCTTGGATGAGGCGCCAGAACTTCAACAAAAAGTGTTTTTATATATATTAATATATTAGTATATATAAAAAAATTAACAAAGATACTTTTAAATAACATAAAAATGCAGCTACAACTATCATGTTTGTATATACATTTTGATATGCCCGCTCCAAAGGTGTAGGATATGATTGTCCACAATCTGAAAATGTCTACCCTAAAGAATAGAGCGTATGGATCTTCGCAATGCGAAAACCTGTCTTATAGATTTATTCTTCTCGAGAATTAATAATTAATTGCCAATTGCCTGCATTTTTGGATTTAGAAAATCTCGAGAAAATGCGGCTACCGTGAAGGCATATAAATTTATAAATTACATCAATACCTTGAATTGGGTTGATATTGGCTAGGATATCATATCATGCAGACTAAGTTTGATTAACATGTCACATTACGACAGCATAATATAATCGCACAACTAGCTAATTATATAATGCAACTTGTGAATGCAAAGTCATTGGTCTATTTAAATACAATATGTTTAAAATAATTAGTGTACTATCTTATACCACTAATCAATATGCACAAAATATACGCATAGCATAAACCAAGTATATGCCTACTAATAAAAAAACATGGGCATTTTATCAGGCAATCATAAATATAAAAATATTAATCAACATGAATAATTAACGACAAAACGTTATCTCTCGTTATAAAAATGACATTGAATACGAACAATTTTGTTATTTCGAATGTGTTTTATCAGTCAAAATGTGGGTATTATGCCAGAGCTATTTTAAACCATCTAATAATAAGATTATAATGGGAAAAAGCATGCATTTAACAGTAAACCACAACTGTCATGGTATCAAATGTTTTAAAGTTTAAACAGTGCTGATTTATTTTCACAAGAATGTTTCCTTTTTCTATTTATTATACATTTATGCAATAATTTTTACTTTTAGTAAACTTAAATAAACTACTTTAGACATAGCTATATTAACGGTTGTAGTTTCCAATGATTTTTATATTGAACATTAATTGTATGAATTGTAGACGAGTGGCAAGCTCACCCCCATCGATACCGCATGGGTAGAATTAGCTGATATTATATTTTTATGAAATAATGTCAACGTCTTGTTTTATATTGTCAAGATCTATATGCTCCACTTTCGGAGCGGACGTGGCAAAAAAATTACACGTATTTTCAGTGTCAGAAATATCAAATGCATCAATAAAATTATGAATATCACAGTATCATACTCGCATTTCATAAGTCAATATTTAAACAGCTAACGATAATATTCTATTTTAAGTGAATCTTAAAAAATTAAAAAATCAACAAATTAAACTAATATATAACAATAAATGTATAAACACTAATAAAAAAGTCCTCGTGAGATACCAAGGATTAAAAAAAGATAAAAACATATTTTGTGTTTGACTTACTTTTGTGATTTTTTTATTTTTACAATCTCCAGTTCGAGTCCTGATTGACACAGGGAAGACAAAGGCTCTGCAGAGATGGCAGTCCTCTTCAGCCGAGGTTCGTTTACAGCCAACACCCTCGTGTTCTCAACACCTGGACATTCAAGCGTCATAAAATCATCCGGATCATCACTTCCGCGTTTCTTTATCAGCCTTTGAGTCAAAGGCTGTACCACGTGCTTATATTTGTCAAGCTCATTCCGAAGAAATCGTATGGTGGCGTCTCTACAATCTAGATCTTTCTCCAGTAAAGTTATGATCTGGTCTCGTCTTCTCAACTCTTCCGTCTTCTCCATCAGCTGTTTTTTAAAGTCCAGTAGTTTCTGTTCCAACTTGAAGCTAGAATCCAGCCGAAATGGCGCTTCTTCTACTTTCGTTTCAATTTTCTCCATGTTTAATCACTTTGGTTTGTCAATTTTAAGCACTGCACTCTTAAAAGTCACTTATAAAATATTTTTTTGTAATCCTATATCATATGTATTTTCACTGTCTATAAAAAGTATATATTATGTCTTTATTCTAAGATCAGAGCAAAAAAATACCATGAATGATGATACAGCATTATCACAATGATCATCCTAATTTCCACGTAATAAGTAAATCCGTTACACACAATATAATATAAGATGAGAACTTTTTTTTAACAATTATATTTTGTTTATTTATTTAATATCGACTACTTGATTTGTGTGGACATGAAAAAATATCTTTTAAAAAAGATATTTTATTGTAATGTGAATAATAAAAATAAACACGCAACAGTCATCATAAAACGATTTTTAAACAAACATTCAAATGCATTCGAGTCAGGGACATTACGTTTATTGCAATTAATAAGGATTCATCAAAATTAAAAATCGTGCTTCTTATAAAATATACTATAAAGTCAAAGTGATTGTAATTACATCGAAGATATATGAATCCACTTACAACGAAAAAGGGTTGGCATATTTATATTCTATGATATAAAAAACACAACGTTAACAGATTACAATACATTTTTAAAACAAAAATTATTAATGAAATATGACAAATCTCTCGTAACTGTTTATACTTTATAAAGTACATAAAAAGTTATATCAAGTTATCGTTTAATAACTATTGTACGTGGATTGGTTAGTTTACATAATAAAAAATGGAAAAATTTATCCAGTACAATACACGAATTGTCCGAATATATTTTTTTACTTGAAAACTTATATAAATACAAAATACTATGTATTGTATTTTTTGAAAAGCGATAATCATTTATTAGCGTACGGGAAGATTATGGACGAATTGTATGCAATATGGCTAAACCGACAGCGATGCTTTCGATTTGAAGTCGATTCGTGTACTGGCAGCGGTCGGCATATTTATGAACTGATACCTTTTTTATAATATCGACGAATAGAAATGCAGAATATTAACATACGTAAGTATTTGCGTTTCGATGAATTTGTCTGATAGATTTCATAAATCACGAAGTTCGAACAAGACTTAATTTATTCAAGTGTAATTAAATTAATGAGTAATATTAATTATAAATTTTTATAAAATAACATTTTAGAGTACCTACACCATTTAATTAATCATCGTAATTAAATTTTGACTACACAATAAATATAAAATATCTTTCAAATATTCTCGAAATTACAAACTGTACATTTTCATATATATCATTATTCATAGATCCTATTTCAAATGTTGGTATCTTCAGCTTTCATATATTATACATAAATGTATGATATATCAGTAAGACGATAGTTTCGGTTACATATGTCGAAAACACCACAGGCACCACAGGCACTCCAGCACATTTAAAAAACTAATAAATTTAATTTCTTCATTCTTTGAAACATACGTCCATATAAATATATATTGATAAAAACGTCATATTCTAATTATCATAATACTGTATCTATATATATATGTATATATCATGTCAAAAGCCTGCATATCATTAAATAATAATAAGTTAGGTTAGGAATTCTCGATATCTTCACATTATGAACATCCATTTGCTTCACTATTGGAGCAGACATAGTACAAAAAAATTTCATTCTTAAATTGTTTATTTTTAATCTTTAGCCAAATTTAAATATAGAAGCCTATTTTTGGTTATATATAAGTGTAAATATTTTCGCATAAAAAAACTAAATGAAAAGTATACGTATTTGGATTATGTTACAAATATATCACATACTTGTATATATAGAGTACTAGTTTATTCAATCCATGCACAATAAATCAATACCGAAATCATACCTTCACTTTTAAAAAAGCACACCATCAATCATAATTTAAAATTCCAGTGCCGTGGGTTGTGCCTAATTTGTTTTTTCGGTGGGCGTCGAATCAATGTTTCGTCGGCCGATGAGCACAGAGTATCGAGAAGCGGTAATTACAATTAGGCAAGAGTTTGTATTGTAAGCGGCGAAGTAATAATTTCTTTTGGCACTTGCCATAAAAAGAGACCTCGTGTATGTCACTACATGTTTCAATGGCCCACTGGCGTTGTGTGAGAATGACTGCACAAATTAATTCAGATTCATTTTAATTAATTTAACTCGTATTGTTGATACTTTGGGCTCGTGTAGTAGTAGTCACGTGGGTAAACATACATTATGTCGAATGTTACGCAAATCATGTTACATGTTTATAAACTTTTATCTAAAATATTTTGGTGCATCACATAGTTCCATTGAAGATTGTTTTTGAGGAACTCCTACAACAGATTTGTGCGACACGTGTGTTATGGCCACAGAAACGCCTATATAACAGTTACTTTGAATTGGTTGCTGATTTTAACTTTTAGATATTTATATTGCTTATCATAAATATCATATGCATGTAGATGTGATATATCGCTGTCTCGATACAATTTTTTTTATTGACCGATCGACGATCGACACCACTTAAAATATTTGAAAATAAAAACTGTGTTATAATCCGGGTTCGTATTTGAATGAAAAAAATATTGATAATAAGGAATATTAATCTTTATTTATATAGGTGGCAATCAAATATATTTACGCCATCATATTATATGGTACACCACTGGTAAAAATCTAAATAAATTTACATCAAAGTATAGTTAACTGCATAATGCATTATACTACAAACTACAAGTAGTGTGAACAAAACGATGAATAATTTTAGTAAATCTTTTAGAATCTGCTGTTTACACAAACGATCATGCAACATTTTTTTATTCGTTTATAATATATTTTACAATTGATTTTCAATCTGTCAGGGTCGCATTAAATACTTCATATATTAACCATGAATTTATGAAAATGCTATGTGAAATATAAAGATGTTTAATATACATTTTTTTATAAACCAACTACGGCCATTTGGTAGAAACCCTGCCCGACGAAAAGAGGGCACAATTAGATTCTATTGCTATTACTCTAAGTAGGCATGAGGTATGATGTTAAATTTGAACAGCTTAATAGGGTTTATATTAATTTATAGTTTTGATAATAGTGTGATATTTGAAAAAACTTATCGAAAAAATAATGTCACTCTTTGAGTGCAGCGACGTTTTAATTCATAAAAACATTCCCAATACTTAGAATATTTTAATGAAAAACAATAAAAATGAATTATAGATAAAATATTCCGAACTACACTTGAGTAATGTATCGCCAAATATCAACTACGAGTATTTTGAATATTCAAATGATTATGTCCAAACAAATCATAGATACATATATCGTTCTCTAGTCTTAAATCTAAATAATTATTCTTCATTTCTAATTCAACGCCAGAATAACGAGAGCAGTAAGGAAATTTATCATGGTTATTCGGCATTTATAATACGAACTGTCACGCGAAGATTACCGTTGAAAACAAAATTGCATTAAGAATGGTGAGTCGAAATCAATATGGTATATTATGATGTATTTAATATTTAATGATTTTCATACAAAAAAATCTACACTGAACAAGAAAAAAAAACAGCATTCTTTTAGAAAGAGGAATAACTAGATGATTTTCAAAACGTTTTAATGTGAGTGGTGTTAGGTAGTCGATTCGGTAAGGGCCCGAGCTTTATAAATGGACTCAGTGGCTACAAAAGCTACAGCTACATAAGGATTTATAAAAATCGAAGACACAGAACTCGATGCCCAGTAGGTTGAACAACTGCAAAAAAAACTCATTGTAGAGTTCTATATGATCCGCATTCTGAACGGACGGTGCAGAAAAATATTAAAATCGTATGTTAAAGTTTGTAAGGTTCGCCAGAGAGAAGAAATTGAATAATTAATATACGGTCACACGTATCATAGTATGACTGGTAAATTTTGTGAATCTTGAGCAATAAAATGATACAAGAATAATTGAAAAAATTACAAGTGCAAAATCTTAATATTTCTTCACCTCGGGTGGAGTGTTGTTAATCATGAAATTAAAACCGGTCGACGGGACAAATTTTGACATGAAATCGCAACTTTCATTGAAATTTATTGCGTCCACACGAATGACGGTGTTTATACACAACGTTTAACGAATAAAAAAGATCGCTAACATTCGTATAATGGAGTTGTCTGTCATGCGAAATCGACAAGATTTCGACAACTTCACAATATATTATTTTTTATTATTCAATCGTGTGCGGTTAGAGTTGATAGATTGATTTAAACTTTCCCAGCGTATTCCACCTAAAAACATCGATAGCTAAAAAAACGAGAAATACCATAATGTTTCGAGCATCAATTCACTATCGAAGTCTATGTGTATACCATGTTCGCTCCCAACGTGAAGCATATGGATCTACACAGTGCGAAGATATCCACTCCTAAAGAGGAGTATATGGATCTCCGAAATGTGAAGACGACTTGACAGATTATTTTTTCACGAGAATTGTTTGTCAGACAATTACTCAATCCAATGGGAAACCAGTCCTGCATTCTCGGATTGTAAAAATCCGACAGATGGGGATTTGAACCCGCATTTCCCGGATTGCTAGGCGCGCACGCTACCAACTACGCTACCGGAGAGACAGAAGTCTATAGTGAAGACATATTGAAAAAAAAACAATAGCACAGCTTTATAACATTATCGTATATGGGTTCCCATTTTTATTAAATTCGGTAAGTCTTTAAAGCTTTAGTCCGATAAGAAACTAATTTAATCTTGATGGAACATATTTTTACATGTAAATAGTATATTAAGTCTAAATACTATGATTATAAAATCTGCATTTCGCTTAATGATAAACGGAAATAATTTTGAATTTGGTTTATACACTCATGTTTATTCATAGCATGCCTAGAATATAATCTAGTTAATTATTAGTTACTACTTTCCACGAAATTTGCTTCGCAAAAAATAATTTAAAACGTAAAACTATTTTTAATGTTCACTTCAATACATATTATTTAAAAAAAATTATATAGGTTAAACAATTAATTACATGAATAAACATACAAAAAAAAATCTCTCCAAAGTGATTCGAATTATCAAAAAATATGATATGAATTATCGGAACAAAAAATGTTTTACCATTCAGTGACTGCGTGTGACAGATAGAAAATATAGGAGATATATATAATATTTTACAGTCAAAGTTTTCATGAACGGGTATGATTTATTTGTAAAATTTAGTTCAAACTCTCCGTCTGTGGATGCATAGTTAAAATTAACCAGTTGACTTGACGATACTTGCATGTAAGAAAAAAAAGAAAATTATTAAGAGTGGATATTGTGACAGCTTACGCTAAACAGGAAAGCAAAAAATTGAGCGCTTGCCAAATCGCATGGAATAAAAGCTTGCGGAAAATGACACATTATTGTTTTTTTGCCCTACTTACCGAAAAAATTCTGGGAATTGAAATAAATTATTTTTAAAACTTGCAAGAAAAAATATTATGTCAACTTTTTACCTGACCTTATCAGTGAGTTAATCTGTAGATGAATTTTCTATATGATTTTGTAAAAAAATAGGTAAATAGGTAAATCCATCGTGAATCATAAATGTAAATACAAATCTAGCTTTACAGTCAAACATCATTGATACTACTATAAATCTCAATATAAGTCCTGAAAATAACCGTAAATCATTATGCTTATACAACATTGATTATTGGTCACCATATGTGTCATCATCCGTTATTCATCATAATATGTATGATGTTTAGCTTCAGCATGGGATTACCCCTAACTTTCATATTTTCAAAGATCTTTACTCTTACACCGCACCATCCTGGAAGCACTAACTTAGTTTTTACAACAATTTTGAACATTAGAAACGTCGTTGTATATCCCAGAATAGTTAGATCCCATTGCAAAAAGTGACTTCTCTTAATGTGTGATGAATGTAAATTTGCCGCTAATGTGGAGTTAGTAGCTAATTAGTCAAAAGGTTTCTTCTAAGTATGTCCAGTAGATATATATTTTTTATATGGAAATACATGTTGTATGGTACAAAGGAAACGAAAATATAATTTAAAACAAGTCATGCATATCATTGTTTTGTGCTGTTAAATACGAGTTATAATAATTGAGTAGGTTGTAACCAAATTAAATCAAATAGAAAATTACTGTAACACTTTATTCAGTTATTAATGTCACACGGGTATTTCGAAACCCAATTTAAACTATAATCCAGCATCTCATTTGTGGTTACATGAAATTACTTGGAACACGCTTACGTGGGCTCTCGATGGAGAAATGATAAAACAACATAATTTAAGCTTGCAGCAATATAAATTGAAATTAAAAAACACAAAAAGTTACAACCACGTAGTCCTTACATTCACGTCATGTGCATCTTGATAAAGATATACTTTCAAAAAAAGCTTTCCCTTGCAACGAATGAGTGCATTATATTATCATAGTATGTACGTGTTGAGAACGAATTAAATTGAGCGTTGTATCATGTCGTAAAATATAAATATCACAAAGCTTACGTGCGCCATGTCGTTGGATGACGATTTTATAAGTACCTTAAATAAATTCGTATATATTTCAATAGCATTTTCTTCGCTGTTCTGCTTTTAAGCATGATCAAAGGGTGTGTGAATGAACACAGGCGTTCGAAGTTACTGCGTCTTGGGCATCAATCCAAAATTACATATAAAATGTCGCACGTGAATTATTACGATCTTCAAAAATTACTTAGTAAATTTTACAAGTTGAATTAATATAATATTATGATAAACAAATGTTTTATTGAGCGAGAACCATAGTGAGTTAAATGATAAATATAAATAAAAATAAATGCGATTAAAAATCAGTGAATATGATTTAAAGTAGATTCGGTTTAAATTGAAAAAAAATAAGATAAAATATTTTCAATGGCATTAAAAGTGTATATGGTTGATACAAATTTATAGGTGAAGAGTTGTTTTACGAGAGCTTGGCTATTTTTTTTTCTGCACAATTCTATTTTAATGCGATTGTTGTATACATAATTAATTTCATATAAGGTCAAAAAAGTTTGATTTCCGTTTATGCAAATTATTAAACATGAATTTATAGACTCTTAAAGTAAAAATTCAGATGATTTCAAACGATCTGTGGTAATTTCTTCAACTTCCGATTGTCGATTTGCCATTTTGTCAGGTTTCGTTTTCTTTTCTTTGCAGACATTGCTTATAACTAAATTGTTGCGTCTATTTCGTAAATTTTAAAGTATTTGAAAAGAAACCGCAATTTCTAGTAGGAAGAAAAACTTTTTAGTAAGCGTGAGAGCTGAAAAAACAAGGTATTACAAGAGATTATTCGACGATTTTACTTACTGCAGGGCGCTGAATATGTAGCTACGCCACTGTTTCCGTTAAAAAGTATATTAGCGAAAAATCGTTGAGATCAATTGTCATGTTAACCTTGATCAACTAATATCACTGATAATTACGCTGTCATTATAAATTAATTTTAGATAATGATATCACAAAATAAAATGGTCGTGAATGACACACGAAAAAATACAATTGCACAAAAATCACAGCGATGAAAGGATTCGCTGTCATTAGGTCAATTGCTTTTACCTTCGGTAAAATGCGAAATGACAGCGACGTGTGAAGAATGCAACGATTAGGCGATGGCGAGACCCCTGACAAGCGAACATTATAAATCTTGTCAAATTATCGTGACGAGATAATTTGCCGAAAAGAAATCATCAGCAATACACACAAAATGATTTTTGTGTATACAACTTTTTTATTCTAAGAACAGCGATGCGTGAATAAAACTATGATTCGGTTAGGATGATCCGATGGTAAAACAAGTATCTAACAGAGATATAAAGAAGAGTGACTTGTACGGAGGTAAAAAGTAAATAAAGCAATTGTAATAATTCAATGAATAATTATTTGTTTTACCAAGTCCACTCTAAAAGTGGAATGTATGGACATACACAGTGTTAAGATGTCCACACCGAATGTGGAGACGTGGCTTACGTCTTAAAGATTTTTTTTTACCATCCGTTTCCGCATTTTCTTTTTTTTAATCAAGTAAATGTGGGAATCAAACTCGAATTTCCCTAGACACGAGGCGCGTTCGCTTACCTATACGCTATCGAGGAGACATTATTATTTAATATCATTTTACAAACATATGTTATTATTTTTTCATATTTTTATAAAAGTAATGTATTGCATGAAACAATGTCGCAGGAAAGAGAGATAATTTCTGATAATATTGCAAAAGAGTTTGTCTGTCAAATGAAAACATCAAAGGGCATTCAGCCCAGCCTCAAGATTTTTTTAAACTTCTTATGCACTTATGGTCATTCAATCCGTTAAGAGCGCTCGCTGAGCAATCAGATAATGGGGCAATAAAAAATAAAGAAAATTGTAAAATAAAAATAAAAATTATTTGCGCATCTAAATAATTATATTGATTGAATTAAAAATATTGTTTCTACAATCTTTACTTTAAACCGTCTAGGGCTAGCACGGGTACAGTCTATGTCTATGCTATGATCACACTGTTATAACGAGATACACAGGTAACAATTTCAATTTTTTACGTATAGATTTTTCTGGAGGTAAATAGGCTTTATGTGCTCATCAACTTGCAAAAAGACTATGCATTTTTTTAATCGCCAGCCTTGCAAATTACAGTGACATTGTTTTTAGCAAACCATCGAGTGAATTTTAATTGCTGGTCTTTCTTTACAAACGTGCATGGAAACCCGATTTGTCATTTTCACGCTTTGTGTATGTGACTGAAATAATAAAAAAAAAACATTTTTCCTAGACTAATAACTATCAAATATATATTACAATTATCGTTTGTAATACCAATTAATAGTTAAATTAAAAGAAGATTAATAGCGCTATTCCGAGGTCTTTCTTTGAATGTTCTGAAATTATATTTTATGAATTTACGTGGTTCTTTCATTTTAGAAAATATTGAAATTTTTATTTTATAATAATATTGATATATCAACAATATTTAAATGACTAACTTACTGACGGAGTTCATATTTTCAAAATGTAGTAAATTCATCTTGTATTAAGTTATATCAAATTGTTTACGTCCATTAGATTAATGTTTACTATGATTTAACAAATTTTATTCATTTGTTTTTAGCAAACCATCGAGTGAATTTTAATTGCTGGTCTTTCTTTACAAACGTGCATGGAAACCCGATTTGTCATTTTCACGCTTTGTGTATGTGACTGAAATAATAAAAAAAAAACATTTTTCCTAGACTAATAACTATCAAATATATATTACAATTATCGTTTGTAATACCAATTAATAGTTAAATTAAAAGAAGATTAATAGCGCTATTCCGAGGTCTTTCTTTGAATGTTCTGAAATTATATTTTATGAATTTACGTGGTTCTTTCATTTTAGAAAATATTGAAATTTTTATTTTATAATAATATTGATATATCAACAATATTTAAATGACTAACTTACTGACGGAGTTCATATTTTCAAAATGTAGTAAATTCATCTTGTATTAAGTTATATCAAATTGTTTACGTCCATTAGATTAATGTTTACTATGATTTAACAAATTTTATTCATGACTTGCAGAGAAAATCGCTGATAAATCTAATACTTTCCACTGACGGTACTTAATGTGACTGGTTTTAAGCCCAGAAGTTTATATAATATTTTAGTTTATATAATATTTTATGTCAGTAGAATTTTAAAGTATATATATAGTCTCAATTTTTTAATTATTCAAGATTATCGCGTACCTTTAACGGCAGTGGCAAACATTAATTGAATCCTTTTGACGCTGTAATGTATGTTTTATAGGTGACATAGATTGGTGATCGCTGGTCTAATGCAATACTTTTTTTGCTAATGTCTTTATTTATGAACTAACGTAACATATATATTGCAGCGGGACATATAATAATTATTGTGAAACAATGTAGTATGTAACAAATGAATAATTCAATGCAACTAACTATCACGTAACAACACCTGCCGAATGTGAATAAGGAGCACAAAAAATACACTCAAAAAACGATTGATTTCCCGAACACGATTTCGAAAATAATTGAATAAAATGTTTAAATGCACGGGTGAAAAAATCTAGATTATTTGGAGAAGAAATCGACAACGTGAGACCCACGAGCTAAATTTCACCCTCAAAGCATATTTGATACACACTCATTAAGCCCAAGACAGATCATCACGAAGTTTTTCTCAAATGCAAATAAAAGAAAAAATGCTTAGATTCAGCTGTTAATTCAATACGACAAGAATTATCAATGGTACCGATTGTTTATAGGCGGAATTATAAAGTGAAATACAATATAGTTATTGTATTTCTTCGTATCTCTTCTTCTGACCGATGGAATTTTGGCGTCCTGAAAGCTCAGCGGAACTAAGAGATGCTGACATGACCTGTGAGGATGCAAGGCGGTTGACGAGTGACAGATTCCTGGAGTCACCACGTGCCTATGTTGGTAACGAATATGGCGGAAAAGTTATTATTTACCGATACTTGCGAATGATTCGATTATCTACTGAAACATAATTCTTTGGTTTTTTTCTATAAATTACGACTTTTTTAGGAACGAGAATATGCAGACACTGCATCTATTCGTAAAAAAGATATATATATTGAGATGATAATGAAATTAATTTCTAGGAAACATGCACTTCTATCTTACATAGAAAGGAATCAATATTTCCAAATAATCAATTATCTAAAACTCGATGTGTATTAATTTTCACACTGAAGTAAAGAAATCTATACGGTATCAGCGATGTATCATCATTTTACGCCAAATGAAGAAATATAAAGTATTTTCTATCTGGACGAACATTATAAGTAATAAAACACACTATTTTTTCTTTTCAGTTAATATAACGCAAAGAATAAGTAAGATGTAATTTTGAATTTGTTCAGCTGTATTATGTATTATGTTTTTTTGTGTTTTTCGTTATTTATTGATTTACACACTTGAAAATAAGTTTGGTGGCCTCTGATTGTTTTCAACAATTTGTCACTATCACCGAACGTAATTTATGCCCCCATGGTAATCGATCTTACGTTGTCTGATTTACATGGGAAATCAACAGGATAAACAATGTATATGCTGATTTATCTCGGTATATGTTAAATGGTTTACGCATGTTCACGTAATCCGTTTACGTGATCTTTAATATAATCACAATATTTGGATTGAGATGATGTTGATAGTTTATGTAAATATAGTCTATGAACTATGATTTTTTCGACAATATTGTGTGAGTTTTATAGGTTTTTTAGGAGTTTTTACATCAATATTTCACTAAAAAAATATCAAGATTACTGGGACGCTGGGTAACGCTGAACTGATTTTTTGATGCTGTCGACTTAAAGCTGCACCGATACTTTTATCAAATTCTTTCGCCATGATTATAAGCCGTATGCATCTTCACATGGTAGAGTCATATTTTGAGTGATTAGTTATGAGCTAGTCACTCAAAGCATTGAGAATCCAGTCTTTTAAGCCATTAACCCGTAGATCGCCGTAAGCACACATGTGCGCTCTACGTCGACGATCGCCATAAGCGCAGCTGTGCGCGCTTCGCAATATTCGAAAGATGTATTT
>JAGVSQ010009355.1:0-13683 GCA_022683975.1 Rhyacophila evoluta | reverse complement strand
ATTTACTTACTTAATTAATTTTCTTAATAAATATTATTATAAAAAAAAATGCTGTATTTCGAATATCGCACAATTTTCTTAAGTGTCATGTTAATCGTACTGTGGCATTTTATGGGGTTAATATAGCTTTTTACTGATATAAAAATATAAACGATATTTCTGTACCAGTAAGTTCGTCAATACAGTTTGACATAACCTATGTCTATGTTAAAATAATGTATGTTGTCTGTGTTCAAAAAAGATGAAACTGACCGCATCGCCATTTAAAAACCACACATATGTACATATTTTTAAATATTCACATACACCAATAATTATTTATGTTATATTTGTGATTTGGTGACTGAGACATTAGCGTGCAGAATTCAGAGATGGACATTTCAGGTTCGAATCGTACAACTGATGAAATATTTTATACCTAAAGGTGCATGACCGTATATAATGGGTTGAGTAATTGATAAACAACTAATTCTCGTAAAAAAATCTGTCCCGGCATGTCTTCGTATTACGGAGATGCTTTTATTTAATTTACTGGAATGGATATCTACACACAATGGAGATCCATTTGCTCCACTTTCGGGACTAAATGGTTAAAACATATTTATGCTACAATATGATTTGACAATTATTATGATTGCTATACGAATATTTGTACTGTTCCTGCACATTTATGACGCCACAATTATGTTGTCATAAGTTTCAGTCGTATTTTCAGACATTTAGAATTATAATGAGCGAGTGTGGAAATCTATTTTAAATAACACATTTTTGTTGACAAATTGTACAGTATGATAGTCACAGCTCATGTTTTGTGTACTGAAGTATTCGCGGTGGTGGAAAATTTTGTATGCGGCCTAACGAGTCCCTAGTGGCGCCGCTGGGAGACTCTTTAACGAAAACTTCAATAATGATAACGCATAGACCACTTTTTAGACGACTCTAAAATATAACATTGTCTCCCATACTTATAAGATTTTTTTCATCAATTTAATCTTGATTTTTACCTACAATATTTAAGAAACAGGATTTATGCAATTACATTGATTCGACACTAACAGTTGATATGGACCCCGACGTGGGTTTCAAACAATCCACAGTACATCTGCACATGATTTGTGTACAAATGCCTTGAAGATGCCGAAACATGAAGAACAGATCATAAATAATGAACTAAATGAAAGATTATTAATTACTAACCATTTTGACTTCAATTCAATTTATATCAATTTTCACCGAGCTCCGACAGCCGATAGTATTGAATAAGCCGGGGTTTCCCAAACTATGTTCCGCGCAACACCAGTGTTCCGCTGAACTTGAAGAGGTGTTCCACGACAATTTAGAAAGGTTTTATACCCTGCAGCACAATTCAAAATCTTCTTAATCGTAGGAATCACCCATTCTAAAAAAATAATCTGATTGTTCCGTTAAAATTTCCGGGCTTGCGAAGTTTAGGAAACTGGAGTAAACGAGTTCTCTTTTTTCATGTCGGCTTCAACTCAACAACTTCCCCACTTGAGTAATCATAAAACATTTTTTGACTATGTTCGTTCTGAAATTGGAGCATATGGATTAATAATCTTGAAAGATTATTTTTCACGAGAATTGGCTTACATATTCGTATGTTTTTAAAATTCAACGGTGTGAAAATCGAATCCGCATTCCCCGGATGCAAAGCGCGCACGCTAATCTCTCGGCTTACAGGAAGACATAAAATTAGATGAGTATAATTACCAATATCTTATTGGAATATGTAATATTAAATATATTTTTTTTCCATATATTTTATATTATATTTATGTATAAAGCGTGGGTATGTTAATTAAAAATGTTTTCGTCGACGTAAGTACACCTATTTTATAAATATGAAGTAAAAATGTTATTATAACGATGAGATGGTTAGTGATAAGACTTTTTATTATATACTGTATTATATTCCTTGCTAGTGTCACTTCGTTCAAAGCCAGAGCTATGAGCGCGTAAGCTTTATTTATTTTTAAACGTAATACACTCTACAAAATTTGTTAAGCCCGTTGATTCTAAATCCATTCCAAAAGTCATCAATTGCTATTGGAGAGCAGACAAATGTAAATAAACGCCATTAATTTATCCACATTATTCTGTATCAAAGCGAGGATAGTGCGGCTATAAATTTTCAAGTATGGACCATTTGTTAATGGTTTTTTGATAAGTGTATTTTATAAATAGATTTAATTCCACCCTTCACTTAAGTGGACTTTGTGTTTTTTTGTAAGAATGCTCTTGAAGACTATTCTTTTTATATGTTTAATGGCGTTTTTTGAACATAAAAAACCTACTCGCTACAAATTTACCGACCTCTCTATGCAGTATTAACCATTTAAACATAATAATTTCTTTTAGATATTAGAATGGTTGACACCATATTTCGTAAAAGTCTGTATAGAATATTTATTTATAACAATGATTAAATAATCATAGTATAAAATTGAGTTCCACCAATTTAACATCAGTTCAATGTTAATATACAATAATCATAGTGATTTCTGTGTGATTGACTACGTAAGCCACGAAATTCGTGCGAGGTGCGAGTGACATGGAGCTATATTCCTTATTAAAACAAGGAAGAAGGTGAATAATTCATCGAATACAAGAAATATTTTCAATGCTCGTGTGTGTAGACATGCTTAGTTCCAATGTCGGACGGCAACGCTAGATTACAATTAATACGGTACGATTTAATAAAAAATACTGTATTTAATATAATATAATTATCAATTTTAAACGAAAACAAGAAACAGAACTGACTTGTATTCTGCGGATTACTTTAGCAAAATCTAAACGTAAATATCTTAATCTACAACTGATATTGTAAGCATCTATACAAAGATCAGTTTGAATCGTGATTCAAGAAGATTTTCATAGTTAAGATAGTAAACGTATTAATATATTTTATATGTCAATTCATTTCACCAACAGGATTTGAGTTTAATTATATCAACAATACGGTCTTTTGAATATTCAAAAAATCAGTATTTTTCGTATATTATTAAATTACTACAAGTACTAGAGTGTAATTATGCATAGTTGTAAACATATCTTTAGTATCAATGATTGTATGATAGCAACCCATAATAACTAGTGAAATAACAATCTCGTGTACTAAAAACTCTCTGTCATTTACGTGTATTTTATTCTGAAGATTCAGAAGAAGACATTCATAAGAAAAATACATTTTTTAATTAACGAGGTGTGCTTAATGTCTTATTTCTATAAATGACGTGAGCAGCTGACGTTAAAAATGTTAAGGCATTTTTTTTACAACTCGTAATTCAAAAAGACAAAAGAAAAAGAGTTCTACATTTCGGCAATGACAGCGTTGAGATCAAAAATAAAGGTGACTGTCAAAAACAGTATCGCAAGTAATTAACCGTGACTTTTGTTTATTTTGTTGAAAGTAATCTCAAGGTAAGTAAGAGTCCATTCACCCACTGGAAATGATTTACGAGGTTATTAAAGTTGTCAAAGATTTTTTTTGTGTTATAAAATAAAATATTTAATACAACATTTATTATATTACAAAAGTTTGTATGTTACTCTCGATAGTAAAACAAACTTATATTGTAATCAAATATAAAATTATTCTTCAACGTATTTAAAATTTGCCAGGATGAGTTAAAAATTACTCTCAAAAAACTCGGTTATCTCAGAATTTACCAACGTATTTGTATTTCCTCCTTAAAAATCCGTTTTATTAATAGAGTTTTTCTTAAAATATCATTTATTATTGTCAAAAAGCTTGTCCTTGGCCAACAATTAATTAATATATTATATACAATCTTTTTTATATACAATTTTTGTTTAGTTTACACCATCAATATGTGAGATATGAGTTTTATTTGAGATTTCAGTTTTGACTATAAAAGAAAAATCTATGTTTCATTTAGAATTTTCAGCTTTACGTGCATTATCATCACTCAGATGTATCCGTACGGCTTAAATCGGATTTCATTAAACAGTTTTTCGGAATTAAAACAACACTTTCGTCTCGTAGCTTGCCATGCTGTCAACACGCAGATACCAACTTCAACCCCTAGTGGGGAACAAAAACAAAAGGACCCTTATTAATCTGCACTTTTTCTGTCCCAACAATGCCGCGCTATGGAGAAAGGGGGGGGGGGGTGCGTCTTATCTTATCAAGGGTGACTGACTCAAACAGCTGCACTTTTAATTCGTTGTCGAATAGCGGCAGGGGGCAGATGGTGTTTTTATTTTGGACAAAGAAAAACCACAAAATTATATGGCCACTCTAGAACTGATAGCTTAATGAAGTCAATTCGATATTAATTAAGTTTATATGAAAAAGCTCTTCTCAATTAACTTTTGTTTATCCACGAAATTAATAAAAATTCAGTCTAAAACTTAGTTGTACTTTACTAGTTGAACTGTCAAGATTGTTTTTGCTGTGTCTATTAAGAACACCCCAATAGTTTAGATATTATTCGTATATTGTACAGTGATTATTAAAATAGATCGGCTTAGAAATGACATCTAGTTTTTATGGCATATGCATTTAGTGGTCATCCACTTGCCTAAACTCAAAAAACCTACCAAAAACTTAAGTAATGAAAGCTTTACTCTAGTCAATTTTAAAAACTTATTAGAAGGTAATACTATATATTACCATCGTATATTTCGGACGGTGTTAAATTCTAATCACTTTTAACACTATTCTACTAACTTACTAGTTCTTAAATTCAGTATAAACTGATATTATGCCCGTATACTTGTGAACTAAAGTTTTCCGTTGACAACCTTCGGATAGTATGTATACGTGTAACGAATAAGTTTACATTGATTAAAATGGTACAAGGCATAATCCAGGTCACAAAAAAAACTATATTTAATAATATCTAAGCTTATAAATAACCAAATAATGCATATAAATATTCAAATAACACATAAAAAGATTAATAATTAAATGGTAAAGTGACGTAATCCGGGAAAACTCAAATGCTAAATTTAAACAATATTTTGGCATGTACAGTTTATATCCTTTTAATCGAATGTGTATTAAGTTTTTAACATTATGATTACCAAAAAAGCTACTTTTAAAAAACTGAGGGTGACGTCATTTTTTCGCTGTACAGAATTTATGGTAGTGTACAGTTTTTTTTATGAAATTGAAAGCTTTGTTATAAATAATAAAATAGTCCGTTAAATCTATAATCGATAAGTTGATAAAAGAAATATGGAATTTAATTCAACGACGAACCTACAACTGGGAGGTCAGAAGATCATAGGCGGATGAAAATAAATAATAATCCAAAAGGATTTACGTTATTTGATTTTTTTATAAATTTTATTTGGCTAGACTAGGAAATATGTGGATTTACATCAAATCTGAGAAAACACAGATTATATTTTGGAAATCTTCTTTAAAATTTCCAAATTTAAAATAATTTGAGAAAATATAATCCGCAATGAGCTTTTCAAATATCTCTGGTAAGTACCAAAGATGATATCTGTCACTAATATCTTTCGAAAATCCCCGAAGCATGACAACAGCCGTTCAGATAGCATTGTTTGGCGTGTCAACTCGAGAAATCCCAAAAACAAACGCCATTTATCAGAGATGAGTAATTATTTAGACATTTCTCGGTGAAGCTTTTACGAATTGTCGAGGTTTCAACACACAATGTAAGGATCTCATTATTTTTTTTCAAAAACGTCATTAACGGAGAAGCAGTTTGTTAAATTAATAATTAATTTATGCCTTCGCGTATTTTTTAACGTAAAATGAAACGTTTATTCCTTGATTTACATTTTTTTTAAACATACGAATACTTACAAAATTATTATAATATACACTATAGCTGTCGTTACCTGATGTGATATTTTTAAATTCAACTTTAAACCTGTTAAATTTTATAAAACTGCTTTATAAATATGACATTGAGCGAATATTTCTATTAGTTTATACCTGTAATATCAACTGAAAAATATTTTCACATTAAATAACAGTATTCACTTTACATACGATTTACAGTAACTCTTTTGAGACTTCTTACTTAATTTATCCGATTGAACACATTTCAAATTTAGTTCTTCATCAACGTTATTTACAATTTTTTACTATGGTAGATTTTCTAATAACGATAAGTATACTTACGAATCGTAGGTATCTCTTAATATCTTGATAAAATTTTTCAAATTTGATTTATTAATGTAAGTTAGTAAAAAAAACTGGATAAGAAACTTATTCCAATATTTTTTATTATCACTCTGAATATAAAGATTGTGAATCAATATGAATATTAATATCATGATAAATCGCAATGCTTTTTGAATGCGCGATATTTGATGACATATTGAGTAGTGAGCACGCTTACCATCTTGGCTATCGAAGTGATTACTCGATACTTAAAACCTGTTAACTTAAATGAATATCCTTTTTCCCTTTATACTGTGGCATAGTGTTAGACTAATAGTAAATTTAGAACGTTCTCACATTTAAATGGAGATACATAATTATTTAGTGGCGCCGCTATTATATTTTAAAATACATTTTTCATTTTTAATGTTGGTTAAATATATATAAAAAAAAATCAACGCAGTAATAGTATTTGGTAAATAAACACGTACAATAAATAAAAACTCTGAATTTTTTTTGTAACTTAAATCAATTCAAGTCCGAGCAGCCTTGATGGGTGTAATAAATGTGGGAAAACTACTACCCTGACTTAATATGACTACAGGAAAATCGAATTTATAGGATGTAGTATCACGGTAAATGAAGAAGTAAGGAGAGGATAGTACAGAAGATAGTCGAATGTAGGCTTTATCGTGAAATAAAACCACGTTCCAAAATTGCTTCGATTTTTTTCAAATAGATTACTTTAATATTGGAAATAATCGATTATCAAACAAAATAATAATAATTTTTCAGTATTTCAGGTTGAAGCTGAACAATGTAATTAATACTAAGCTATTAACAACATGCTAGATTCTAGTATCTTGGAAAATTAAGTTACCTTCGTTACCTTAATATAATATATGTTACGGTAAGTGTAGTTATCGCTATTGTATCAGTCTTATACGAGTATATACACGCAGTCTTTAAATTATTTACCGGTAAAGTATATAAGTAATCCCTTGAAAATAAATTACATTAGTTCGCAGAAATATTGAAATAGAAAATACTCAGCCGAAATTACGTGTGATTTAAGTATTTATTTACATACATTGATTTATTCATACTATTTAAAAACTGTCGACTTAGTTCAACAAATCAACAATATGAAGAAATTCTTGCTGGCATCTTAAATAAAACACAGTAGTTATTAAGTTCGAATTCTATTCAACATCATACTCTGTGACAGTTTCGTCTATTTATTACAAAGTTTTTCAACTGCTATAAAAACAGTTTATCCCTCATCTTTTATGCAAATATGTTCGTCATAATAAATTGTGAATAATCTGTATGAATCAAAGATTTTTTCAAATATTCAGTTATGTATTCTGTTTAAGCTTTTCCTTCGTAAATGTTTTTTATTTTCTCAAATTCTAGTTATATTGTAAAGATATAGCAGCTTTCTCTCTCACTCACACTTTTTCGTACCATCCTTTTTATCAGTAGCAGGAGATGTAATCCCGGCTTCACTACTCTTGAGGGAGCTAGCTCGGGCTTATTTAAGAAGATGTATGGCAAACGCACGTAAGCCACCTGCCGCTTGAATTCAACACTAACTTGGATTCATTATACACATGGCATAACAAAGAAAATCGATCTTTCATAGTAATACGTAAATAAACCGAAGTCAATCACTTAATCCACATTTTTTACTGAGTCAAACCATCCATATTTTATTTACAAAAAAATCATAATTTTAATAAACCCACATTTCATACAAGTATAGATCAGCTAATTTAGTTATAGTATACACTTATTCACGTTTCTACGAATTCCATAAAAAATATACAAAGACACCTATAAAATAGTTTTAAAAATCTCGTATTTATTTGTATTACTAACATCTTGGTGTACATATTGTGTGCCATTTACTTTTTGGCTTATTTTTTTTCAAAATAGTGACATTATATGAAGCATTAAACATTAAATTTATAAAGAAATTGAGAATTATTTGAGCCTTTAAATCATGTAATATATTTCGGAAAAAAGAGACTGTCTCGAACGAAAAATTCACATCAACAAACACAGTGTATTCAAATTAGCAAATTAGCCTTAATCTATAATAAATGAGTCATCTTTGAAAAGTCTAGATAATTAATATAGAAAAAAAATTAGATACTACGGTATTTAAAAGAAATAAATTGTACCGCCGCGAGTGACACGAGTCGTACAAACGAGATGTCACGTGTGTGCCACGTGGACAGTGTCACTTCCAAGTCTTCCACTTCACCCCTCATCATGCACTCCAAGAGTATGTCAAGTCTCAATCTGACAAGTGACTGGAACTTTTAATGATTAATTTTGTAAGTGCTAGGGAGTGAAAGTTATTGCGAGCTTTTGTGTTAAATTTATTATAAAAAGAATCTCTTTAAACTACACAAAAGTTTTAATTCTCGTTTCATCAAAAAAGGCCATCGAACAAGCTTTTTTCTTTTATAATTATTACAAGTGTATCGAAAATTGATAATCGTATTTTGGTTTTCGCAGAAAGAATATATTATTATCTAGTATAAAAAATAAGTAATACTTTCGTCTGAAAATGATTAATAATAAAAATCATTACTTTAAACTAAATTGTGAAGTCCGACAAGCAGCTAGATACTAAATTAATGAATAATTAGATTTTTATAAATTGTCACCGCCAAGTCTAAAATAACTGTCATAAATAACATATGCATTTTACTTATTGATAAACAATAATAATTAGCTTTCCATAGCCAGATATAACGAGCTTAAATCCCACAAAAAAGGAAATTATTTAAAATTGAAACGTGAAAATTTTGTCATTATAAAGTCCGCTGTGTGTACATACTTCACATTAGGAGTTGATATGGTAAAATAATAATAATTCAATGGATCAGTAAATTTTTACCAAATTTTAGTTCGCAACACTATAATCAATATTTTACAAGTAATAAATAATACAGCTAAAATAGTAGAAAAAATAAGATAAATAATAATGAAAATTGATTGCGCAGTAGACTAATTGCTTTTCATTAATTTTGCTCAATCTATACCAAATCCAAATTGTCAGCTTCATTGCACTTAAGACTCAATTGACGAATATTCAATTCAAACGATTTGAACTTTGTAACCTTGATATAAGCTTTTATTAGGATGTACGTACATGAACGATGTGTAAATTTTATAAGTAAAACTTCCTATCATAAAAATATTATCTTCTTCTTTTCGACAAATATAATACGAATATTACGATTTTTAATATGACACATTTTTTATTGTTAATCCATATGAATATTACACTCACTTTATGGTGTTTAACGTCTTATTCAATATCACAAACAAAAAAATGTTTCCACGAAAATTTATTGCAATACTAACATCATATCTTATGGTAGATATATGAACATTTTGTGTTTCTGTATGATTAATGTTATTCCATGAGCTTGTTACATTATTAAGTTTCTGTAACATGTTTTTAATTTGTTTCAGATGTTAAAATGCAAGGCGATTAAAATGAGATCATATTTTTATTACGTTTTAATTACTTCCAAGTTGTCATGTTATGAAAAATTCAAACTCAGATAACTAAATTCACTTCCACTACAAACGTATTTTTTTAAAGGATTACGCGTTACGTTAATATTTTACAGATGTAATTTAAAATGATTTTAAATATTTTATTGAAAGGAGGAACAAAATAATACAGTAACAAAGCTTTTACGGCACACCAATATTGTAAAATAAAATAAATGTCCTCAAAATTCAACCAAATTTTAAAAAATCTTAAAATTAATGGTTGGCCCGTATATTGCGTCATAGTAAATCTTTTATTAAAAGTAGAAATATATTTTTTTCTCCGAAAATGTAGCAAATGGTTTCCACAGTGTGAACAATTATTTAGAGAGATGTTCGTCATGAAATTTACTTATCACCCAATTGCTGGATCTCATTGGACAACCGGTCCTGGATTTAAATTTAAATCATTCTCCAGCTGTGACACGCTTACCAATAGGCCACCAGTATTTACGAAAATTTCGAGTTACATATTTTAATAAACCTAAATTATTCTCAGCACTTTAAGACGTACTCAACAATCTGCATTAACTTAAATAACTTAAAACAAGAAAGAAAAAAACTTCTTGCATGTGCCACTGAAAATCTCGGAAGTATATTAAGGTCGTTGAAAAACCTCATAATATTAATTGTTTTATTACGTAGGTATTGTTTCATAAATATCAGTGAAAATGTATTGCATCGCCACAACTCATGAACTAATATATCTATATTGTCTAGCTTTCAAGCCCAAATCAAGTAAGCTAGAACGGTTTGGTAATCTAATTTTCTAGTTAGTAACTTTGCGCTCCCAAAGCATCTATAGATGCTATTTTCCTCTTAATTCTGCTGTTTCGTCATGGATACAATGCACCTCTGTTGCAGAGCATAGTCTCTCATGTCTCAACATACATTTTTCGCCCTCTGCACACTAATAATCGCGTTGATACATGCCATCATTTTCCGCTCTCCATCTTGCTTATACTCCTAACAAAGAGAGCACTTGGAACAAGGAACAAAGCTTATACTGTGAATATTAGTTTATGCATTACTTGTTTACACTAAATAAATATTTGATACAGTGTTATTAAGCCGATTAATTCATATCAGGCTTACCATGTTATAAAGATTAAACTATCTGGCATGTGATAAGTGATATATTATAAATACATAACACATAATAAGTTTTAAATAATTTAGAATTTAAAATCAATTTCCATCATGCAGCATCAGTCGAAAATATTAATTACATAACTATACATTACAGGTTAATTGATTTGATACGTTTTTTGCCATATTTGCCTATCGAAAGTAGAAAATATGAATCCGAAAGTTTTTAATCATTTAAAAGGGTAATCATTTATTTTGAGAGATTTTTTTCATGAGAATTGTTGGTCAGTCGCGTATTGAGTATTCAGTTCTGCATATTTGTTTTTCTTTTTAATCCAGCAGCTGTGAGATTTGAGCCGTAACCTCACAACTTTTGTTCCGAAACACGCATGTTTAACTCTCAGCCGGAAGATAACAAAAAATCTGTATACGCTATATTTCTAGCAATCATTGTCCAAAATAATTAATATAAATATATTTTTCAAACAATCTCATTATCTTAAAATTTTAATTTGCTTAAAATCAATAATACAAATATGTAGTTTTATGATGTCATCCAGAAAAATGTATTAGTTAAAATACTGTTCAAAACTTAACTGCTTAGTTCTCTATTAGTTCTTAATTTAGGTCAAATCTAAAGATAACGAATATACCGAAGGAACGAAATTTCCAGTACAACGTATTTTTTTATCATGATAAGCAAACTTTCATACGATATGTAACAATATGTTCATGTTCACTATAACGAAACAAAAAGGATGGTCCCACAAATTTTTTCATAACCTTCTATTCAGCGTATAACATAAATTTATCAAGAATTCAAAATAATATTGCTACATAAATTATTCAATTATTTACATTTAAACAGTTTCTGTTTGGATAGAGAAAAAGTTCAACTATGATTCTGTAATTGATTTCCGCCCCATCTCTTGAAAACTCTAGAACTGTAGAAGTAAATATATGGATGCGAAGCTGTAATCCTGTAAATGAGCGTTTTGGTTATTAAGGATATTACGAATTAATTCGCGTGATATCCCACCAAATGTCACCGCTCAAACACATATATTACCAGTCAAACTTGCCTCATTTAAAAGTTTTCAGACAAAGTTTCTCATTCGAGTAAACGGGAGAAGCATGCCTGGCGTAGCTCACTGCTACGAGACGCCTTGCTTTTCCCTCTACAACGAACTGCGATGTAATCGACTAAATACATCTCCAATTTGTTGCGCGTAATGCATTAATACGCCGCAAATTGCATCCTAGCGGGATGGAGTTAAACTAAAACAAGTGCAACTTTGAATTGTTGCCTATAAAGTTTCACCGGAAAATACAAATAAGCAACTAGTTAAAAGAGGATACGCCAACCCCATTTACCAACTTCAGGGTAGGTTCTCATTGTTAAATAGTTTTATTATAACAATACAAGTATATTATTTTAATGTCACATACTACTTAAGGATAATTTTAAGTCATTTAAATGTTACAATATTCAAAATACAAATACATGAAAGGTAAACCCACCATTTCCACTTATAGATGGAAGAAATCTACCTCTAACACATGCACATGTATCGTACAATTTGTATATTGACGCGGGATTCGAATTCGTGATCTCCAAATTGATTCGCCTGTAGCCTTATGTAAATTTATCACGCTGAGCGTCGAAGAACGAGTATTACAAAAAAAGACGTTTTATATGTGTAGTATAAAACGTTGAACATGACGTGTTTTGAAAAAAATATGCTAACATTAAAAAAAAATCAAACATATGTTTTATTTACGACTTAATTATGCGGTTATTCTTAAGTATATAAAAACAACCGAAATATCATTTCATCACGTTCTCAAAGCTGACCACACCACGCTCTGGCAAGGTCCCAACACTACCAACATGCATGCATGGATCTCATAAAAAGTAGATACAAAAAACAGTACTTAGATATGAAAAGTTTGAGAATCACCACCTTAAATTAATAAGAATAAGCGTATACATACGACATGATTAAATGTACATAAAAGCTCACTGGCCAATTACTTAAAAAAAAAAATACAAAATATCAGTAAATGCACGTTAACCACATGTACATTTACTTTGTTTTTAATCATAATTAAATGAACACAAGAGCATAAGGACATATGTTCATTAAACACGAAGAAAATCTTTCATTACACAAAGATTTCGACAGCAAATCATTCTCCCCACTCTTCCAAAATTTCAGCATTTTTTTGTGTTCTCCCAGTAAACCACATAATGTTTTTTTTATGACTCTGTTTCATGTGTTGCCTACACATTTTTTACGGCCCACATTCATCAGTAATAAAATAGTCCTTGGCCGGCATACAGATTGGATAGACACTTTCAATAAAGTGCGGCCCTGTAACGAAAGAGCAACAGTTTAATGAAAACCGGAAAGTAAAGATGCCACGTACCACCATAGGAAAGTTAATAATTAATTGGAAATTTAGTTTGTTCTGCGGATGAAACCAGAGAGTTTTAATATTGTATTACTTGCTATACTAGTGCCTTCCTACTTCAGGCTATTTATTTTTAATATTCCCTTTCAAACTAAATAATGAAAATTATACACATTTTTCCATTATACAACTTCGTCTTCTTATTATTTATAAAGAAAATTTCTGAAATTACTTACATACAATACTTATATCGTCAATGATTTAATTACTAATCACTCAAACTTTGCTAACGCTTTTATTGTCATTCAATGCATCAATATTTCCACTAATAATTAATTTTCCATTATTAACTCAAATTATTTAATTGCATGAAATTATTTGAATCGTTAACAGATAAATAACTTTGATATCGATACAAATTGTGACAAAAAAATAGTTGATATTTGTAATTTTTAATTTCCATGTTAGATTCG
>JAGVSQ010009354.1:0-13683 GCA_022683975.1 Rhyacophila evoluta | reverse complement strand
TTGCTCTCGGCTAGGTGGACTTAAATAAAAGTCACCTACGTGGGCTTTCTGTTCTCTGAGTAAAAGCGTAGTAGAACCACGTACCTGAATGTGCAGATCAAGCGGGAGGACACCGACGTAATATATTAGCTCCACTGATAAAACGGACTTGAAAGAAGAAGAAGCTTTTAATGTGAAATAAAACACATATTTAAGGGTCAATAGACGTTTGCAACAACTAATTTTGGTTGGAATAGTTGAAATAAAATTACTAATATGCTATCGTAAAAGCTTTCATTCAGCGATCTGTTATTAGAATACGTATTATGTGAAATGTCTCAATTATGCGATTTGAAAATCTATATATTCAAAGTGATTTTAAGATCATTATTCGTCTTTTGGAATCTGTTTACGAATGGTACAGGTCACACGTTAGCCTCGCCCGAGATCAAATCCGATATTTCGATATTTATTACGGGAGCAATTGTTGAGGAAGGCATAAAGATTGTGGGCAAGATTACAGGTAAGGCTGTGGCTTCAGTAGCAGCTATTGGTCCGAGCCGCGGGGGAGATCTGACACCGTGAATTCTCGATAACTTGCGATATCACAATCGTTAGCGCATATTACAGCAAAAGGCGGCGTTAGATAACAAACCACTAATATGAGTGCTTACTTGTGATAATAAGAAAAAAAATCAATAAAAAACTAATACATTTAAATTATCTATAGGCACAAGAAAAGAAGATACACCGATATCATAATTAACAATCACTACATTTGTTTATACCATGTTCACTCCCAACGTGGAGCATATGGATCTACACACTGTGAAGATATCTACTCCGAAAGAGAAGTATATAGATCTCCGCAATGTGAATATGTACTGACAGATTCTTTTTCACGAGAATTGTGTGTCAAATAATTACTCAACCCAATGGGCATTCAGTCCTGCATTTTCGGATTTTTAAAATCCGACAGATGAAGAATCGAGCCCGTATTTTCCGGGTATACTAGGCACATACCAACTACGCTACCGGGTAGCACTACAATTGGTATGTATATTATATTTACGGTAAAATGTGTTGATTTATTCCAAATCTGTAATTGGTTCTTCATTCAAGCAAATGTTATTATAATTATTGGCTGTACCCGGCCACACGTTGCTGTGGCTCAGCCGGGTAGAAATAAACAGCTAGCTGTGCCCGACCACGCGTTGCTATCTGGTTTTGCCTGGTATAGATTGTGTCCTCATACGTCATCCAAATTAATTTTATTCATCTTATTATCAGCTTACATATATTAATAATGGCTGAATATCTTGCTGGTTATCAGTGACGATGTTAAAAGTTAAAAACAGTACGGTTGATATAAAATATATAATAAAAATAACGTGCAAACATTTCAAGTCGATAATAAGTACCGTATGAAAAGATTTTTTGTGCTACAGATACATACATCTATTTTTAACTTTTTTTTTTATACCATGTTTGCTCCCAACATGGAGCATATGGATCTACACAGTGTGAAGATATCCACCCTGAAAGTGGAAAAAATACTGTGGAACATAGTTTGGGAAACCCTGCTTTATAGTATAGATTATTCACAAAAAAGTTCAGTTACAAAATGCAATAACTTAATGTAATTAAAAATAAACATTTTTACTGTGTTTTCACGAGCCGTGCCGTTATGTAGTACCCACATATTTAACTGAAAATGAAGATCGTTTTGTTACGATATCAATAGGTAAGTCATCCAGATTATATCTTGTTTAAAGAAACGGCCGTGTAGGAAGACGCTTTTGAGGTTTTCATCTTATTGTTTAACTATCTACCCAAGTAAAAGCTCGTGAAGCTTTCGTTACAATAAGTTCATTATAGTGGTGCAATTAATAACGACACAGACTTATTGTAGACAGTTTGTCGTCATTGTTATGTAACATAGAGATGACAGAAGGCAGATGTTTTGTTATATTATCACAATATATAATAAATTTAATAGTAAACCTTGTAGAAATAAATAAGCATAGATGATATTTTTTACCAAGTCTATTTTAAAAGTGGAGCATGTGTAGTCTCACCTTATGAAGATGCTCTATATTTAAACACGATTTATAGATAGATATCTGTAATATAAAAACTTTACTTTTTTATTAAAGAATTTATTATTAGTAAAAAGCTCTTAAACATTAGGTCCTGCATCTTCATTTGTTAAAACCTTAGGCAATTGTGTGATTCAAATTCGCGAATTTCGATAATTTAACTCAAACACTTGTTCTGAATTATTTAAAACTGGATTTTATTCAAACACTTGTTTTTCGACAGCGGTCTCTTAAAATGTGAGAATTGATTTGTATTTACTTAGTAAGTTGAATCAAATTAAAAGTAACTGAATTTTTTAGAGAACTACAAATTTTCAACCGAAAAAAAATATAAATCTAAAATTCAGGGGTATTTGTCTAAAATAAATTCATTCCAACGTACCGAACTTTAAAGGAGATGATTTTGAACGGCAATTTTTGTACGGGAAATCCGTATATAAAATCTGTTTTTCAAAAATATGCCTTTGATTGTAATACCAAGCAATTAAAATTATTATTAAAACTATTATAATAATTTAGCTATGACGGCTAGAATTATTGTAAAACTCATCTTTTGTATAATATACTAATAAATATTTTTCTAAAAGCACTAACTTTGTACTTAAAATAGACAAAGTATATTATGATAGTTGCAAACTTGAGCAAAAACAGTATGACACTTATGGAACGTGACTTTTTAACACCTTGAGGATATTACATTAAATAACGAAACGATTTTAAACGAAAGTTACTTAACTACGATTGAAGATCTTTATTTTTAATGTTATTATATAATACAACGACACTGTTCACAAAAGTATTTTAAATAATTTAATTTGTAAGTGAAAATGATAAACAACCTACTTTTTATCTCATGAATCATACTGCTAAAATTTTGTAGGTTTTTTGAGATTTAAAAAAAGACGCACATTGTACACTAAGTAAAAACTATTCTATAACTTCGCATAACTCTTATGTGACTTGATGTATTTTATACAAATTTTGGATGATACATCTAATTATTTAATAACAGTGTGACAATTTAAAATTTCCACATGCTTTACTTTCCAGGCACAGTAGGCACTATAGTGTATCGAACGTAAGTATCTCCTCATAGTTTAAGAAGTGACCCAGGAGCAGCTTTGGTTGACGTACACTAAAGAGTGCGGGATTGCTGTTTTAATTAATTAAACTAATAAAACTATAACTTCATGACACTTCATTACTTTAGGATTGGTTTGCGATCTGTGATTTGAAAAATACGTGTTTCAATTAATCAGCTAGTTTATACAATATTAAGTTTATAAAAAGGTGAAGCTGTGACGCCGGACCTGGCTCGGCCACATATTGCGGATGCCTCAAAAGCGTCTGAACCTGACTTGCCTATTTTTAAGTCAACCAGTCGTCAGCGTTCAGGAAAGTCGCTAAATACTATCTATATACTGTGTTCGGTGGAGTTACAAGATGCAGGAAAGAACGCAAGAATACTGGTAGGCAACAGGGATTCTTGTGGGTGGCATGTGGTGTCTATATGTTCCACTTACGATGTGGAAGATGAAGAATACAACACTATTATTCTATTCTTCTATAATACATCAATCATATGGGTTAAAAAATAGCTAGATACCTTCGTGTATTAACCTATATATATTTATTTAAATAAGATTTGTTTTTCATAGTCTTAACATTTGACGGTTGGTCTGTTTGAAAAAACCAATCCTGAAGCGACGACTTAAAGAAATACAGATGTATTTAAATAAAAAAATTATTCAAAATAGTTTTCAGCTTCAAATGTTTTAAAACGAATGTTTATAGTTATCATGATATTTTCATTTCAATAGCGGTATTGTCACTTTGTTTTCTTTTAATAAATGCCTAAAACATCTCAGATTTATATTTATTTATATTGTATCATTTGCTATAACCTGGATTAGTATAACATTAATCAATACTTCTATTGGTTTAAATTCTGGCAGTATAAATATGTCCTCAACCTATAAATTTCATTTATTATTGTACTGAAATACATTTAACTCATTACTTAATATTACGTAATTTTACAAATGAGTAGAATAAATATAATAATAAAGAACGATGTCACATATTAAAAGGTGATTCGATAATATTCAATTAGCAACTAAGTAAAGGTGAAAGCTTCTCCTCTAGTAGAAGGTTTGCTAAGTGTTAAGTGTGTCGACCTCACAGGTTAACAGCAGAAATACTCATCTTTACCAGCGCCAGAAGAAATTTATTACCCAAACAATAACTATTGTAGTAAACATTTTGAAAGAACCTCTTTTCATGCAGACAAGGAAACGCATGAAAAGATGTTTGATTATATATAATAAAGACTGAAAGGGGAGCTAATACAGTTTCATGTTTTGGTAACATACTATTTCGTTATGGACCAACCCACAAATATTTTGGCATGTGACTTTTAGAAACTTTTCAAAATAGACTCCTTATCAATAGCTCAGTAAATAGATTTATCATAATTGTATTTTTATACATAGAATAAAGTCAACTTATACATGAAATTCAGCAGAGTGATCTCTATCATATTATTTTAGTGTTTTATTTTTAGATTACTTAATAGATATTTAAAAAATATGGATTTAATAACCTGAATTAGGACATTATTTATTATCTCATTATAACGTGAAAGTCATATTTTTTACTAGTAAAAAATAATTAAAACAAAGGGTAGTCTTAAAAAATCATGTTTTTTATTTTTAAATTAGTTTAAAGTTAATTCAAAATCATATAAAACTAAAAGACTACTTACAAAAATCTCTGTCACCCGCCAGGCGCTTAACATCCTCCCAGGTCATGCCTGCATTCATTAGTTCTACTAAATACGTCTTATGGATGTTACGCGGAGCTTCAAACTTTCCATAGGTATCCGTAATATAAGCCCTAGCTATTCACAACGCCGTTGTATCACTTTTAAGATGACAGAGGGTGATCCACTCGTTCCCTCGTGTTCTTAATGAGATCATTCCACCTCACCCCCAGTATCCAACCCAAGAATCTATTTTTGATGCTCAGTATACGAATTGTGTGAGTCTTTGTTAGATGCCATGATTTGCCACCGTATAGCACTACCGGCAGTATGCATGTATTGAACAACATAGATTTTTTTTTGGTAAGGACCGAGTACCACCGCGCCCCTCAGACACATTGGCCACATTGTTCACATTGAATTCTGAACTGAAAATGCTGAATTTATACCTAAATTTAGCTTTGAAGTCTGAAAAAATGATGGTCTATGAAATTAGAGACCAGGAAAAAGAGCTTTCACCTAATCAATTTTTTTCCCCTTAAATAACTCATTAAATTATGATCATATTACTCAATATCCTGCATATGTACGAAAGGGTGTAAAGTCACTCGTAACTGCAAAAAAAACAGAAATTAACTGCTCAACGATTTATCGGAGCTGCAAAGACCGTTTGTACACTAACACTCCTTCCGAAGCTGATGTAGTGACAATTACAGGAGACGATGATGACATCGATGAAGAGATGCTTCAGTTGAACGATGAAGAAAACCAGTCAAATCCATCTAAAGAAATGAAAAGAGAAGCAAACGCGCGCAAGTAAATCAATAAGTAATTATTAATAACAAATGTTTTCTTCGTCGAACGTAGGAAGTTGAAGAATTTTGATAATTTTGAAGTGAGCTGGTACGTATACTACTGCACCAAAATACACTATGTTGGTACTCATGTTATGCATAATTTTACGTTCTATAATTTATTACTGAACATAGTTTTTGATTTGATGCGTCGTTTAAGAATTATTTTGTAAAAACTTAAAAACGCCCATTTTAAGCTACTTTTATCTACCTAACTAATTAAGCTCACCTTGGCCGATGGGGAAAACTTAGGATAATCATACTGGGCCATATTTGAATCGATTAAAAACATAAAACCTTTACCCTGAATGAATATTCGTTTTAACTCCCCAGCAACTGGCCTATAAATAAAACACCAGTTTTAGTCTTCATACACTTAACGGTTGTGCCAATGTAATGTTTACAATGTTTGCCCATAATCATTAAATAAACGTTTTTTGTGCCTCCTGTAATTTTTTTTCAAAATGCACTACGGGCTTTCCTTTCCATACTCGATATATATTACACGAATACGATATATGTTAATTTTAATGATATTTTAATAACAATTGTGTAAATGTAAGTTAAGTATTTTTTTAACTATGGTCTGGCAAGAAACTATTGTAGAGTTACAGATATGTTACATGAAGAGTAATTATTGTATAGAAATAGTACGAATACAATGTTTTCCAGCTGAGTTTAAAATTTACTTTCATCGTTCGCTTAATTGTCAGCCGGGATGGGCAAAGTATGAGCCGTTTTAAGATCCATAACCTTTGTACCTACATATGAAGGTTCAAGAGTCACCTCATATAAATAACGGCAAAGCACTGCAGGCAGTATTATCACAATATGTTTTGAAAGATGCTCCCATCCGTATGGAGGGGAATGAAATATACCACACTTCAATATATGAGCATTAACATCATTGTTAGGTCGGCCAAGGAATATATATTCGAATATTGGAAACATACCGACAATTTAGTCACAGCAAATACGATACTCGAGTTTTTTTTTTTGTTGAAGTCAGATATTTTCAACTTTCGAAATGTTTCTTGACAACGTCCACATGAACAGAATATGTTTTAATAATTTTACTTTATCATATTCACTCCGAAAAAAAGCATATAGACCTCAAAATAAATTAAAACCACAAGTGATAAATGAATACAGAGAATTTAAAATAGAAAAAAAATAAAGCCTGCCTAATAAATTAGACAGATACTATTTCAAAAATTTATAAAACGACATCAATCTGCACTGACTAGGTGAAATATATCAATTACTTGTTTTACCCTATACCACTCGCAACGTATCCACATCCGTTATGAGGACATGTACCGTGGCGTAACGAACGTGAGGCGCTCTTCAAAATACCAGAAGCAACTTTCTAAGATCTTGGTTGGCTTGCACTAGAGTGTGCGCGATTATTATTCTGATTAATTGTACCCTTTTAATGTCTATCCTTGCTGAGAAAAAACCTTCTAGTTCGCTGTAAGATTTTACGTGTTTTTTAAAAGCTAGAAAATTATCCTTTGTAAAATTACCAAGTTTTGCTCATGCGCAATGAAGATATCCAAATGCTCCACTTACGCAGCGGTCATAGCAAATTAGCCGTTATACTCATCGAGTGCTTAAAAATGGGCTCAAAATTGCTAAGTAGTTCATTAAATATTATGATAAACATAGTTTTATTACTAATATGGTATATTTGTTAAAAAAAATCTACATTCACACATACATGTTGATTTATATTTAAGTTTGGATATTTTTTTACTTCTATAATATATTTTAAATGCTTTCCAATTCAACTAGCATTTATGTTTTTTAAACTTAGTATGTTTTAAAAATCCAGCTTTAAACTTTAAAGCTTAAAAGTTTAAAATGGATTCAAAGGTGAAATTGTCATTAATAACTGCGACCCGCGTGTTTAAAACGTATAATTCGAAGGTATGAATATTGCCCGCACACAAGTTGAAAGCAAGAGGAATATAATGAAATTTGGCAGATTTATTGCCTGGCTATCTGTCTTCACGCAACACCGCTTCAGATATTATTGAAAATTTATTTCTTTTTTTTTTTACCAATGCATTTCTTTCGAATGTTGGAACCTTTTTTCACTTAAAAATCATTATGTTTATGGGTGACTTAATATATAGTCTTCAAATGAACGGGCGCACATATCTTGCGAAATCGCTACGTAATGGATTTATGTTTGCTTAAAGTAGAAACGGAATCCCGGCCGCACGAACCGTGAAAATTATTTATTTAAGCGTTCCTTGTACTCCTTAATTAAAACGATCAAGTAACAGCATCTCGAGGACTTCCAAGAAAACCATTATTTCAATTTAAACACCTGTTAATTTCTGTTAATTATTATGAGGTTTGCTTTTAAATTGTACGTGATGACATTCGTGAAATTTTGATTGACTTAATAACAATGCAAAATGTATTGACTCAACCATAATAGAGTGTTTTATATTTTAAAGATAATTAAAATGAATTTTATGTTTACTTTTTCTCAATTAAATAATGCATATACGTCGTAAAACGTTTCAAAAAAAATGACATACGCATAACTGTATCAATAAGAAATGTCTGGTTTTTTACAGTTTTATTATAGGTCAGTTTTAATGAATTTTAAAAATTACAAACATAAAAGATTTGTATTTAATATTCTATTAATTTACATTTAAACATGTCTTTGAGCAATTGAGTAAAATTTAAGCATATCGACTACGTAAAGGGAAAGAACATAACCCACTCAAAACAAATTATATAGAGAAATAAAAACAGGTATTTAATGTCAATATAATATTTAAGTTATAAATTTAAATAGACAAAATCTTGAATTACACGCATACTGAAACTGATTTTTTTACTCAACAAAAATCAGTAAAATTAATATGGTATAAATCGTTTTTCCTGGCCGCAAATTTTATAGTTTTATCAAACTTATAAATTCATATAATAATTCGGTATTTGCAGCTTACATCTTTTTAAAAGAACGTATATTAGTCTGTATAAATTGTGATTATCGAAAAAGCTATTTTGAAAAAAACTGAGAGTTATGTCCTTTTTATTTTACACAGTCGAATAGATTTACACGATCTGAAACCATGTCTTGACAAGTTTTCATGGATATTGGTTATTGACCAATTGCTCAACCCATTGAGTAGCTTGTCCAGTATTTTCAAATTTTTAATACAGCAGTAGAACTGTTGATGTGTATGAATAGTTTCAAAATCTACCATTGTAAAACAGTGATCAGTATTTTAATACTGTTGAATTTATTTCATTTTTCTGATAAGAAGGTGCTCATCATACTCAGGCGCCCTAGTGCGTTGCACAACTTGAACATTAACAGAGCGTGGCCCTGAATGAATTGTAGATAGAATTTAGATTCCTCATTTTGTATCCAATATAAAATAAGTCACATATATACATTACTGTTTTCTTTTAAATAATGAAATAATTATTATTTAAATATCTTTGCATATTTTTTTTCTAAAAATGTATGTATTGTTTTTAATATGAAATCATTTACATTTTTAACGATTTTTTTGACAGATGCTGGTTCACTTTTAAAATTCAATAATACAAAAATAAAATAAAGTCAAAATGCAGATAAGTGAAAAATTCTTTGTCCAACAATACCACAACTGTCACAAACTTAAAAGCTCAAAGCATTCTGTAAGTTGTTATGTGTGCGTAAGCATCCCTTGACAAGAGCTTTTGTTGCCAAAATAAGTTCACAGCCCCTCAATGTTTGCAAACAAAACACGTATAATAATAGACTCTACCCTATTGACTGACTCAATAGATTATCTATGGTAGACTGATGTTGTATAGATTACATTAGTGAATTCGCATCATGAAACATTGATAAAAATCTCTATATCACAAACATTTTTAATTCGTTTAAACGTGGTTTTATTTGGGCGATTGTATATTTAATGATTTATTATGTAAAATGTTGCAGCCGTTTTTTTAATCACAAGCATTATATCGTTTACAAGCCGAGACGTTATCTGATTACATTCTCGAAATCTTCTGTTTTATGTTAATATTTATAATTTTACTTCATCTTATTTCTTTTTACATACCAATTTTGCTCCCAAAATGGAGCATATGAATCTCCGTAATGTAACATTATTTTTCACGAGAATTGTTTGTTAGACAATTACTCAAGCCAATGGGTATCTAGTCCTGTATTTTTGTACATTTTTAAATTCGACAAAAGAAGAATAGGACTTGTATTCTTCAAATTGTGAGGCACGCACGCTACCAACGTCAGTACTGGAGACACAAGTCTTATTTGGATCACAGTAAATGAGTACTTCTTCATTTTAAAGCCTTAAATGGCCAGTCTCCCTCAAAGAAATGCTACACCATTCTTGTGAATACGTGCTAAGTACGCCAAATCTTATTTAAATGCATTGATTTGTTGATTATACTCAATATTCCATCGTTACAATGCAATTATAAAATATTGAATGAATTAAAATTCAAAGGATATCATAAAATATGTAAAAAAAAAAATATTTGAAAAAAAATATTTGAAAATAAAAAACAGCATTATTTCATGCGTCATACTTAATAAAAGATATTTCTGTAAAATTTTGATTATTTGTTATGATAATAAATAAAAAAATAAAAATAACAATGATATTTTTAATATCTATTACACAACCTTTGTTTAGTTCCTACTACATGGGTGATTAACTTAATAATAAATAATAATAATAAAATATCTTTACTAAAATATTATCATATTGTTATGTTTAGTTTAACTACATATTTTAGCCTTGTAAATACTAATTTGTCGGTTAGGTAATTTTCCAAACCTGTTATCGAAAACATCATATGAAATGAGACATCTTTTTATGAAGTACATGTCAACTGTAGAAAGGAGAAAAGACGTAACCCCCAATTTCCCAAAATAATTTTTATTCGATTATCAGAATGTATAAAACTTAATGCATGTTCTATAAAAAGAATATAAGCTGAAATGCAGAACTAGTGTTTACATTTAGCTTTTAAGCTTAAAAAAGGATGGCTTAAATTAGAGAACAGGAAAAAAGTTTTTCAGTTTATCAATTCGACTGTTTTTTAATAACTTATTGAATTAATATCATATTGAGTAAATAAAAGACCAATTTTAGTATTCATACACTTAAAAAGTGTGGCCATGAAACCTTTAGACTTTTACTCAAACTCATTAAATAAACGTTTTTTTTTCTTTTCCACAGGTGATATTTATTACATAAAGACGATATATATTACCGTTATTGATATTGTAATAAAAATACGGGTGTGTACATATAAATTAATTATTGTTTTAACTAAGACCTGGTAAGAAACTAACGTAGTGTTACAGATATGCTACACGAAGAGTAACCGTTGTATAGAAATAATACAAATACAATGTTTTCCAGCTGAGTTTAAAATTTACTGCGGGTTACGTCCTTTTTACCTTCCACAGTCGATACGTCAATTCAATTTGCTTCAATGTAACAGTTTTAAACTACAAAAAATCACACAGGAATCCTAATATTTGTTTTTATAAGATACACATAAATAATGAATATCTATGTAATTATTAATTCGTTTTAATTTGATAATTAAATGTATATTAAACAAGTCCAAGCTATTGAGGAGTTAAATGAAATTAATCCATATGTGTTTTTTTTGCCAAAGAAGACCGACAGAGCTATATATATCATCTGGTCCGGTCGCATCTCTGATTTTATTTATGTTTTCAAGAAATCCGATCTGGTTCTTTATATATTTATTACTTTCGTATTTAACTCATACAAGCCTTGCCGTAAGTAAGTATACACAACACGTGAACTCATAAATTGTTGATATATGCATATAAGAAATAAAATATGGTCTCTTTATTAAAACGGCATTCATTGCATAAGATAAACATTAAATTTACTTTATAAATAAATCTAACCATGTCCTAAACATAATTATTTGTCTACTACGTTCATATTACAAAGAATACATTATTGCATATTAAGAATTATTCATTAAATATTTATATCAAACTTTTTAACATTGAAATTGAATAATAATTATAATGAATATCTAAGTATTTTTTAAATATTTCATCATATTATTTTCGTCTTCAAGCAACAAAATACAAACGCACTCTACGGCATCTGCCAGCAAACGTCTGAAGTTCTTCCTAAGCTTTTGCATTCTTTCAACGGGATACTTTGAAGATTTTTTTTTAAAAGTCCGTAGAAAGTAAACGGATTTTTTTCGCTTTTTTTCTAACGGAAATCGATTAGGCTTTCTTATTCCAATAAAAATCTTATACAATTGGTCTTGTATATTAACGCAACATGCTATAAATAATTTAAAACAGCAACACAGGCAAAGTTATTTATTTTTAAGTAGAAATGTATGTTATTCTTAAATAATTGTTTTATAAAAATAAACATAAATTCTTTAGATCTAAAAATATTCTTCTATATCTGAAATATATATTAAAATAAACGATATTGATATACTATTGAGTCATCTAGTTTTTATCTACTATAAGTGCACTGTGGTAAAAGGTTGGGAACTTTATTTATTTGTGCCTTTTTCACAATTTATTTTTAAAAAAATATATCAAACAAATCTAGGATTTTTTTTTCGTGGGATTTTTTCTTGTATTACGATGCTTAGAGTAAAATGTAACATTTTCTTTATTTATATTTTATGCGTAATTAATTCGTAATTTCGAAATCCATTTTTTTTAGAGTTTTATTGTCGTTGGGAATTTAACGACCTCATATAATGATATTAAATAGACTAGATAGAATAAAACCTCATATTTAGTTTATATTTGGGAAAAAGTATACAGGAACTAGACTAATCATTTATACTGTACGTAATTATGTTTATAGCTAAATCACTATTAAATTATATACATATTTTCGCTTATTTTTACTTATTTTTAGTATATGTTACCTCCGAGAGTGTAACATATGGATCTACATTTTGTAAAGTTGTCCGCTCCAAAGTGTATGGAATGTAAAGACATGTCTCAACATATTATTTCTTACGAGAATGGGTTACCAAGCAATGTCTTATCCCAATAGGCATTCCGTCTTGCATTTTTTTAAATCTGACGGTGGGCATCAAATCCGCATTTCCCGGACGCGAGGCACTAACGCTAACCTTTACGCTAACGGGAAGACTATTTTTAATACACCAATTTTTGTTTTCTTAGTTCAATAGTACAAAAATTTATGGATGATTATTTAAATTATTAATATCATATACTCCAAAAGACGAACAAGCTACAAAAATTCTTCCATAATATTATTACTTACAAATAGTTCGACAAACATTTCCATAAATTTGGATATTAATTAAAATGAAAATATATTTCAATGTTATTTTTATCTGAAGATGTTTTTGATAAGAATCAATAACTGTTTATTTAATGGCAAATGTAGATGGTTGATCTGTTATCATTTTTGTCCCCGTCTCTTTTGTGACATCTGTATATAAAAAAATCGTGTTAGATGTTCTGATAATAATTTTTACATATTTGATTTCAGTTTCTATGCTTATTTATGTAAATTACTTATTAATACTTTTACGTTCTCGATTTAAAATATACTTCAACGTCTGAATGATATTCAATAAATATGCTGATGGAGGTTTCAGTGCTTACCACGCGTTTAGTGTTATATAAAAATACAATTCATCGAAACATAAAATCAAGTTTTTTAAACGATCGCACGTGTTTTTTTTGTATTGAGACTGTATTTTTTTTGGTGATTTAGTTTATTAATGTCTGTCATCACCACGTTTAATAAATGTGTTATGTCGAATCCATGTCTTCGTCTATCCGTCAAAATTTAACGCCCAGGATCTATCTGAATATAAAAAAATGATGTTTGTGAGTGAGCTTATTTTTTATTAAATATATATTTTATATTTTGTTTTATCAATTTGATTTTATACGATACAAATGCCGATAATAGAAATCAATACCACGAAC
>JAGVSQ010009353.1:0-13685 GCA_022683975.1 Rhyacophila evoluta | reverse complement strand
ACGAGAATTGTTTGTCAGACAATTACTCAACCCAATCGGCAACCAGTCCTGCATTTTTGGATTTTATAAATCCAACAAATGGGGATTCAAACCCGCATTCTCCAGATCGCTAGGCGCGCACGCTACCAACTACACTACCGGGTAGACATTGCTTATACCAACGGAAATATTTTTATTAAAATTTAAGTACCACATTCGTTCAATCAACATGTTGGTATTTGTAAATGAAACAAAACCACACAAATTATTAAAACTATTTCGTGTATTGAATCCACTTTATTTTGTGTCAACAAATAAAAATCTAAAAAAACAAAAAAATAATGACTATCGAAAAAATCTTATTTCATCGAAATTACTTAAGATTAATTGTTTGAAACAGATGTTAAAGCTTTGATAAGTAAAAAATATTAACGTAACAGCAGTATTTTATTCGTAATAAAAAAGCAATTACCCGTTTATTTTTTAATGTTTGAATCTGAAAGTATTATTATTTGAATTTTAATTTGGAAAGGGGTTTAGATATATTTTAATGATTATATTTTTCTAAGCCATGTTTTCTTCTCAACTGGTATATTCTCATTAGAGCTGATTGATGCTAGGCTTAATGTAAATGTATATTAAAAAAATCGTTAGTAAATTTTTTCATAATATATTTTATATTTTTTATTGAAGGTATCATATATTTATATTAAGCTGATGTCAAAGTTTATTCACATGTTTTGAGAAAGTGCATTAAAATTTTACTCGTAATTTTGTCCGTGGATTAATTAATACCAGTTGAAAGCTAAATATGAAAAGCGTATAAATGTAAATGTATATGCAATTGTATAATGAACAGTAGTTGCAATTTTCATACTTTTGCCTGTCCTAAGAGAATTTATATGAATAAACTAATTTAACCTTAATTGAAGAGTTGAGATTTGCATTTTCAGTTAAACTGAATGCTGCAATAGCATAACATCAAAAGCTGACTGACTATTTGTTAATGTTAACTAAATAAATATACAGTTTCTTTAAAGAGTTCTCGTTGGGGAATTAGTTTATAACTTATACATTAGTTTCACATTACGTGGACTTGAATTGTAAATGATAAATATTTTCAACGAAATATAAAAAATACATTTTTTTTATAGAAACTTACAGTATAAGCATAATTATATAAGATATTCAACTTTTTTCAGCAACAAAAAAAAAAAAAGTGATTTAGAATATCTATTTCTTATTTTAGAATTTTCAAGATACTCGAAGTAAAAATTTAAAAAAATGCTTTTAAGGAACGGTAGTTCCTTTTAAGCATAATGTATTTTGTATAAAAATCTTTAATAGTGTTTTTCAATATAAGCCTATTTCACCAAAAAGATAAATCTTTTTTTACTCGTGTACGCCATAAAAACCTCTGTAATGTAAATATGGATCACGAAATCTATTTTCTAAGGAATGGCACACAATATACTGGCAATCCGTGTCCTATTTTTTAAGCATGTATTTTTCGATATTGAACAAGATTTTCACAATGTGAAGATATATTTTCCTAGAGCATATTTTGCGATTAACTTTCACTTAATTAAACTACCCGTTGAATATTTTGCGAGCATATTTTTATGCAACAATGGAATTTGAACAGGGTAATACTAAAACATACGCTCTCAATTTTCTTAGAAAAAAAGTGTGACCATACAGAAAATTGTAAATCGATAAATATAATAATATTTAACTACTTGAATAAAAAAAGTGTTTTTTTATTGCTGAGATTTTAAATATTTTGAAACAGAAATTCAACGCTGGATAATTGCAATGTAGTTAAGCAGAAGACACCCAAGCCACAATCTATCGATTGCGAAAAAAACGCGATTAAAATTTTTCAGAAACCATGGAAAGTGTGGCATGACTTTCAATTATTAAGGCTGTAATATTATATTTAAATAATTACATGCCATATATAAAATCTTTCCCAATTACTAGATTATTGAAACGCATACTACTCTAAAAGTTATTGACAATATTTATTGAAAAATATATTGCCATTATATAAATATTGTAATTTAGAATAGGTATGGTCAAAAATTAGTTTGTGATTAATTAACGCTATATTTAAACTTCAAAGCCAAAAACGTTTGAGTCACGTGATGTAGGTACTATTATTTGTAAATTCTTAATATGCGGGTTAAAAAAACAGTAATTAATTCTTCTGGATGTATGTTTTTGAGTGGATGTCTTTGTCATATTAAAGAATTGATGTTTTCGAAGCATTATATACAACACAAAAAAATGAACATTTTTAATTTGTGGCTTGGGCATCTTTTGCTTAACCACATCCATTTATACTTGATATATCAAATATTTTATCGAAGCAAAAAGTGATACGGTGCTTGTGTAGTCAAAAAAAAGTTATCCAACGTTTTCCCTTACAACATAATATTCCGAAGGTAATGGGCGGAAAAAATATATTTTCCGAAATAGTTGAGACTGTTAAAGATTGCTTCCTAGACATTTTTTCATTAGTATTTATGTATTCGAAAAAAGGGGAAAACTTTTCACATTTCCTATTACTAATTGATTAATTCATTCGATGACACAAAATTATTCTTTTGTTATCCATAGAAAAAAAATGCTGCAAACAAATTTCTGTGAAAATTCAATCGATATATTATTATTTAATAGTAGTTTTATAGCATTTATATACGTAATGCTAAAAGAACTCAAAAATCAAGTTTTAGATGAACTATTCCAGTTTTTTACAACTTAAATTTTTATTTTTCGTTAGATACTTGAAATAAAAGTATAATTATAATACAATCGGCTATAGGTTATGAAAGCTTTATAAAAACAAAATATCATTAAATCTGCACTGTTTTGCGTCGTCTTAAATATAACTTACTCAGTAATACTATATGAAAATCTATCGAGTTCAATGTTCAGATTAAGGAGACGTACAATTATTTTGCACGTGTGTTTATTTTCGGAAGCGGTAATGGATAAAATTGAAGAATGTTTAGTTAAATACGTGAATGGCTCAATATGTTGATATTTCGAAATTATCCGTGAAATAAAAACCAACCTTGTTTCTACATATTCCACATACCTTAAATATCAACTACTAAATAACAAGTGAAATATTGTACGGTGGTTGAAATTTTTGAACTATTTTCCATACATTATTTCTAAGAATTGAAATATTTTATGATACCTATTTAAGAAAATATTTATGAATAACTTTATGGATGTTTAGGCTAACATTCTACAGAAACTTGCTTTAGTGATTCTATGAAATGAAAGCACTCACCTGTAAAATTTGATACACGTGTTACTGATATGAATATATCTCAACACTTATTCAAAGCCACTATATCTAAAAACTTATACTATAAGTACACGGGAACTTTGTTATAGGCAGTATGCTTTCAGATATAATACAATCAATTACTTATGGTTGAAGCTTTGCCTAAATTTCTGTTTATATTAAAAGGCTTATAAATTTTATAATTAATACATTATCTTTTATATATATTACTAAAAATATTGAAATAATAATTAAGTTTCAATTTGTAGTAAGTTCTTAAATGTAAGCGAGTGTGAATTATTTTGATGTTAAGCTTGTTTGAAAAGGTAATAAAATATATTTTATTGCATTTCAGGGTGGAAAAGATATTTTCCTGTACGTGACCGTCTCAGATGGAAAACTTACGGCGAAAAATGAGGTATGGGTCAGAATCGAGAATGGCACGGGTGGAAATTCCGGTCAAGGAGGTTATTTTCCTGGAAAAATCGGCAATACCCCACGAGTTAATCCGCCATTTTTATCCCTGCCCGGATTCAACGCGAGGATTCCACCTCCACCTCCGAACTTTAACCTGTATCCGGTTAACAACAGACCAAATATACCTGAATATACTCGACCTGTTGAGCATCCGAATGATTCAAATCACAGGAGAGTACAAACGAAGACTTATATCGAAGACGAACCGGATATAAATAATGTAACTGAAGCGAATGTTGAAAATAAAACAACTACGCAGTTACATGCGATAAACCCTATAGTTCCACGGTTTGAGTATCCTCCAGGGACTAAGCCGGTGCTGACTAAGGTTGATAAAGACTATGAAGATACTTTATTGAATAATGAAGTAGGTGGGGAGGAAAATGCCTTGAATGCAACGGAGGGTGCTATTAAGTCTGCGGCAGACTTAACCGCCACAATCGTACCTCTCATTTCTGTATGCGCAGTTTTCCTGGTTGTTGGATTTGTGGCTCTCGTATTTAGAAAAAAAATATGTCCATCAAGATCGAAAACGAAAAAAGCGAACATGGTAAGAATTTTAATTGTTATTTATACTTTTATCGTTATTATTTATTATTTTTTTTTCAAAATTCTAATTTGTCATTTGAGCACGGCATAAAATTCGTTATTTTTTTAAAAATATTATAATATTCTACAAAATGGTTAATATACGCATTGACCCAGGAATAAATTATGACACGTGCTGTGGATGCTTACGAATGACCTTGATTACACTTAAAAGAGTTCATTTTTGAGAAAAAATATTTCAGTATAACTTTAACGTAAAAAGCATAAAACCAAATATAAGTGCTTGGCATAATAAATTCAGTTTTAAGCTGTGTAAGAATTTAAGGGATTTATTTGTATGCTCAACAGTATTCTAGGTGCTAATTTTTTAAAATTAAAGTATAAAAGAATGTTTTACCAATGCACACTTGAATTTATGTAGCTATGATATTTCGTCATGCTGATTTTTTTTATTCTTTTCTTATAAACCATTGTTTTGTACCATAATTATTATAACAAAAAAATAATCTAGATATAATTCATGACACATTATATTTGTAAGATATCTTTATATTTGTCATTTTATTAAGGTAATTATTAAGATACTAACCAAATTTAACCATATATACTTCCTTACTATGGAGATTGAATGAGAATTTCAAAATTATATATATATATAATGATATATCCTACAAACTCATCCCGACGCTTTTCTCTAAATAACTTAAATAGGTCTTATAATTTCCATAAAAGCTTGAGGTAGCTACCCCAAGAACACACGCTATGGAAATTTAAGATTGGGACACATGCGTATCATAATTTATTTATATTGTTATATCACGGTATCGATTTCAGCACACATTTTGAAATGTATAACATGTTTAAGATTTAAATTTAAAACATTTAATGCTTCTTTAAGATAATCACAACCTTGAGTGATTACTTTTAAAAATATTAAGAATGTAAACAATTTTAATATATATTCATCAACGTTAAATACAAACGCCGCGTAAATTTAGCAAAATTGGGAAGATTTAAATTAGATCTATATATTCCTCTTCACTTTATTGTTATATACTAAATAACTGTGTGATTTTTTGGTTTTCATAACATTTTTTAAATCTCAACGTTACGAAACATTAATACTAAATTTACAAAAAAAATTTAACTGTTTTACATAACTCTTTACTTAATTATATCCCGAATTTATTATAAGAAATGCTATACGATTCAAAGACACAAACTGATGGTTCTTACAATAAATAACAATATATTGTTGCGTAAGTAGTCCAGTAATGTGTTAAGTCGTACATTTACATATAAATACATTATATAATGTCACATGTTACACTATTAAAACTAAACAAAAGTTGCGATTGTTATCATTTGTAGTAATGCATCCATTGACTTTTCGCTATCGGAGTATGATTATTGATAAATCTATAAGAATATGCGATTGATGATTTTTTCACTGTTTATAATTATATTCATTAAATAGTTTAATTTAAAAAAAACGTTAAAGTTGTATTAAATATCAATTTTAACAACACGGTACCAGAAACACTTATATATTTTAAAGGTTGGTTTTTGAACAATGATGATAAATAAAATATATAGAAAAATGTAAAGAAAAGATTTTTTCAATGAAAACTTTAAAAAAGCAATACAAGTCTTTGTTTATATAGGTTAAAAGTATTTTTTCTTTATAACACGTAAAATATAAACGAAAAAAATCTGCGCTCTTTAGTTGTTACGGAAAAAAGCTCAAAACATATTATACCAATGTAAAATAAATGTTCCCTTATAACTTGTCGTTAAGAACTTTATAAAGTGTCTTTTTCATGTATTTTGGCATATTTGAATAAATTTACTCAGGATGAAGTTTTGGATAAACGTTACGAAAAAGTTTTCTAATAGCGAACAAACGATCTACAATACTTAGTTTTTTTTAACACGCACACTTTTTTTTTTACTATAGAAGTAAAAAAAATACGCAGTCAATCTTATTAAGATATTACCCCCATATTATGTTTTCATACGTTCAAAAATAACAATAACTAAAAAACATAAATTCTAATCAATTTTTGAAAATGTCGAAACTGTAAGCAATTACTATTTTCATATATTTTTTTATGATCTTAAAAATTTATTGTGTGACAAGAAATATAAATTGATAGCATAGTTTTTTAATACAGCTAAGATATTTTTTTCTCAAAACTATTCGAGCAATATTTTTTATTAAGTCTAAAAAATATGCTTAGATTTTAAATTTTAGCAAATAATGTAAAAGTAGCAGTTATTTGAAATGTACTTATATAAAATCAATTTAAGAATCAGATTAGCTAATTAAATAGTTAGTTTCGTAGTTAAATGAAATTTCAATTTCACTTTTTTCAATGATTCTTTTAAATTTTAATGGACAGAAGATTATTAAAAAGTTTACCAAAGTTATTAAGTTATCAATAAGTAAAATTTCTGCTTTTGGGAAATATGCATTATGTCGAAAAATAATATTTATTAATTAATATATTACATATTTCCCCGGTAGTGTAATTGGTAGCTTGCGCACCTAGCAATGCGAGGAATGTGGGTCTGATTCTCTATCTATCGGAATTTAAAAATCAATAAAATAAAGGACTGGATACCCATTGGGTCGAGTACTTGTTTGACAAACAATTCTCGTAAAAATAATCCGTCTACTTTTTACATTGCGGCGATCCATATCCTCTTTTAGTGTGGAGTCTTTACTCTGTGTGGATCGATATGCTCTACTTTGGGTGCGAGCATGGTATTAAAAAATAAAATATATTGTGAAAATTTTTGGAATAAATATATTGAATAGCATTTTATTATAAATTTGGTAATAATGTAAATGGAGTATAATGGAGTTGTTATTTTTAAGACTGGTCGCCTTTGCAAATTTAAGCAGTAAATATATAAAATAAAAACACGGAATGGAATCTTAGAAAGGCTGCGTATAAAATAAAATTGTAATGTACCCATGCGGAAAAAATCCACCCAAAACAGCGATTGTGCTATTTTTTAGATACCCAATATTCACAAAATGTTTAGAATATTCCATTGGGAAATTTTTTGTGTTTTTGAGTGTTATGGACACTCAATTCCGAGAATCTTTCATATAAGCAATAAAAAAAAATCCATAACCGAGAATTTTGCTGGTTTACTAAAATTTTGTGTCATATTATTTCGTATCCTTTGAATATTTTGTACATTTGAACATGAATATTAAAGACAAAAATTAGAAATAACTTTTTTAAATGAACGTTACAAAAATATAACATATGGATCTACATAGTGTGTAGATTTCCAGCTCGAATGTGGAGTATATTCATTTACACAATGTGAAGACAATTGACAGATTATTTTTCACGATATTTTTTTTCAAACAAATTTTCAAGGCAAAGGGTATCTAGTAACACAGATGTGTGAATACAACCTACATTCCAAAGGTGGCAAAGCACGCATGCTAACCTCACTCCTAGAGAGATATAAAATAACATATGACATTTCTACAAACCATTCAATTTAATTTCATATTTTTCTTTGCAATGGTTTTTTTATCTTCATTTGCTTGTATAATTTATTATAAGGCGTTAAGTAGTATCAAATAAATCTACAGCAATGCATTAACTATAAAAAAAAATGTATTCAATACTATTTAATATTCCGTTTATTTTTAACATATTTAATACACTATTTTTTAGTTTACAATATAATGAATTGTATCCGGAGGCACGTGATAAGAGGATATCAAGTGAATCATTTTCTTATCACAAAAAAACTTTTGTTAAATGTTCGCACTATACGTGTAGACGAAAGCTCCGTGACAACTATTTTTTCTTATTAAGTTGTGGAAAATAAGAGCAACGTCTAAAATAAAGCAAGTAAAAGCGCTCTTAGAAGAAATGAGATAATACTAACAAAGCTTGACAGCTAGAGAGACACTGTTATGTTAATGAAACATTTTTCTTTACTGAAAAATGACATTCTCGAAAGTGTCAACGTAGTTACCAAAACTGTATCCGTTAGATGACTGAACATTTTACTTATATAAAATAAACAAAAGAGATGGTGGCAAATACAGTAGAATAAACATGACAGTCGTGAACAGAAATATTTCGTAATGAAATTTGAAACACTTTGTAAACACGTTAGAGATTGAAGTTGAATTCCGTTGAAGCAGTTACTAGTTTGTGTATTCATACTTTAAAACATATACATCCTAGTTACTCAGTAAATATTTTATTAAAAGACGCAAGTCTTTTGTTGTTTTTACACCATTTTTTAAATACTATCCACCGATATGTATAATATTTGATATATTTTACCAAATATTGAAACATTTTCTCTCATACTATTAGGCGCATACTCCATGAGTAATCTAGATCGTCAAATCTTTTTATTTGTTTATTTACATTGGCATATACTTGCTTACTATTATATGAAAATTACAGTTTAGTATAAAACATTTATAAGTTGTAGGCAGTTCGATCAAATATATATGATTAAAGAAAATCTTTGTTTCTACAGTATAAATAATGCAGATATTTTATAAATTGAATTTGCTCATTTAAAAACACAAACTCCTCTTCTAAATCCATTTTTCTTTGACTATTTTAACATAATAAGCAGAAGTTTTAATAAGGATTCTTCAAGAATAGTGAAAAATTACATCGCATTTTAGAAAATTGTTTTATTTATATATGCTAATTCAGCTATTAGAGCTGTAATTTTTTTTTTTATAATATGATTATAAACCAGACATTTTTTTATGTGTACATTAAAATATATAGATTTTGAAACAAGGTGTTTTTACGCAGTTATGAAATAAGATTCATCAATCCCTCAAAACTCTTCACATTAAGTACAAAACATGCCTGCTCAACCACTTGGTTATCGAAATAATGAAGGGAGATAATGGGATACCTGCAATTTGCTTTGACAGAATTATTGAATATTTTATGAACCATTAAATATGTATTATATAAAATACTTTTTCAGAGTAAAGAAGCAAATGGTGGAATTGTTCTACAAGAAGCACCTCAACTTGCGATACAAAGATGGCGCGTACCTCGCGCATTTAGCAATCGATATGATTCGCAATCAAAAACAACAAACGATCTCCAGGTAAAGTTTTTTTTTTCATTTAAGCTGTTTTCTGGTTGAAATGCAATCTTTGATCGAGATTGATTTGAGATTTTATACATTCTACATAATAAAACGATGTAATATATATATTGTAATACATATATTAAATTGTTCAAGAAGACCAAAATACCTAAAAATTAGTACTGCGAAATCAAAAAAAAAGAAATATGTCGACACGTTATATAATAAATAAAAATACATACGGCTGTACTACGGCTAAGGTTCTTTTTCCTTTTGATAGTCGAATGTTTTATATATTTTTTAAATATAGTGTTAATATAATCCCTTCGGTAATATAATACGTTTTACATTAGTGATGTAAGCAATAATATGGTGTGTACACAAAATTGATATTTTCGATGGTTTGTTTGTGGTTATTATGAATATTATATACAATGTTATCAAATGAACTTCAAATTAAATAAGCAAAAAATGTGATCGGAATAATAAATATTAAAGCTTTGCCAATGCTTCAGTTATCCGTATTTTTTGCACGATTTCTAATAATAAATTGGCAGGTTTTCACATGGGTCGTAAATTTTTCTGTTCGTACACAAAAATGAGATGATTTGTATTGTGTAATACAGTTTATTATAAAAAATAATAAATAATTCATTTTAGAACCAAATCGTTCAATCTATGTTTTATAAATTATCCTATTAATATGTATGAGAAACATTTCACCATCCACTCCAAATGAGTTCATATTAAAGAATCTTCTTTTTAAAATCAAATATCCATGGGTTATCTATATTTTGTATTTTTTTTCCAATTCACTCAAGAATAATTAATGGCAACAAAAATCTATCGAAAATAAATATTTTTTTACTGTTATTTTAGAAATGAAATAAAAACTTAGTAAAGCAATTATACTGCACAGCTATTGAATAAGTGAAAAGTTTTTTTTAACGTGTTTATATGATAGATGTGTAATTTAAAAAAAAACATACAATTTAAATTTATTTAAAGTATACAATCTTAAACAAATTTATTTTATTCTCAAAATGTTTTTTTAACAATTATGTAAAATAAAATTTTCTTTTAAAATTTAATTGCGTGCATCTCAAATAATAAAATATTTTCTTTTAAACGATTAGAGCAGAAGCAATTAAGGATTGTTTGAATTTTTATTCATGATCAACTGATTACTAGGAAAAATTTGGTTTTCGTGAATTATCCAATTTAAAATCCGACCGTTTTCTGGGAAATTGTTTCCATTTATCATTTTGAAAATAAATATCACCAAGCTAAAAAGTACAAGGGACTGCTTGACGCTTATCCCTTGGGTAATCAAGAAATGTCTGAAATGAGTACGAAAATGGTGTAGGGAACGCAGTTTACTCGGGTAGACTTCAATCTATGCATTGAACTTTACAGCAAATCAGTTGACGTTTATCTGAAGGGCTTTAAGCCTATTGTATGAAAATGGATTTTAAATTTAAAACAACTTGGTGAAAATCTGTCGAACACAGCTTAAGCCTACTTTTGCAGAGGAAGAACAAGTAATTAATTATGTTAATAACGTGTACACAACAAAAACACGTGTCATATTTAAAAGTGAGTCAGAAAAATAACACATTTAAACTCATTGACAAATAGTATTGGTTATGTATTTTGATACTTCGTGGAAAGCTTAGAAAGAAGCACACAATTTTAGTAGAAAATAAATCAGTATGCTAAGCTTATATCAGTTATTAGTTACGGCTGAGCATATTTTTAACAAGAGTTATCCTGTTAAAACTCTATAAATTATTATATGAAAAAATAATATCAGTATTTGAAGTTCAGGTGGAGCATATGGGTACATGCATCTATTTAAATGGATTATAGTTTTTGAGAATTTTTGTTTACGATTGACTAGACCTATATTCTTTGTGCAGATCTAGTCCAAAATAAGGAAGTTATAATATCAATTAATCTTATGTATTGTATAAGGTTAAAATTATTATATTCTTGATTGAAGAAAATTTAAAAAAATTAGTTAGTCATTTGAACGCTGAGAATAAGTATGTTCTTGTAGTAACTAAAATAATCGTGTATTTAAGTTCTATTAAAATATGTGATAGTGCGAGTCTTAGGACTGATAATAATGATGATATATGAACGAGATTTATAATGATCATGAATTAGATACTGAAAATAGAAAAAAATGGTGTAGTTTCTGTCTGAAATGAAAGTTTCGTATCGAAAATGACATATGGCTGAAATAAAATAATTGAACAACGTGAAACACAGGGTAAAAAAATATACGTGGCTTAGCAAAATTACACGAGGGTCGTCGAATGCGGTTCTTGTATTAATACTAAAATTTGCACAAAACAAACACCTGCGCTTTTGTTTTTTTGCATGTTGTAATAACAAGCCAGGTAGTTAGTGATTTATGTTGTTAAATGCCCCTGTTAGTAACAAATTTGTGAGGGGTGCGGATGAAAATTGCTTTTTGCGATAGATTTTAACATTTTTTGAACGGGAGTGTTCTCGGCAGCGTGGAGGTCATCAAGCACATCTAGCAATCCAGGAAATGCAGGACTGGATGTCTATTAGGTTGAGCAATTATCTGACAAGCAATTCTCATAAAAAATAATTTGTTAATACGTTTGCACATTGTGGAGATCCATATGATACAATTTGGGAGTGATCAAGGTATAAAAAAATCTACAGCATCACAAATACAAATGATAAACATTAATAAATAACAATATCATAAACTTGATTCATAATCATCTTTAATTTTAATTCACAAAATATTATCTAATAGCAATGTTACGGTATTTTGCAATTTCTTAGAATCTGTAAAGATTAAGTAGCATAACATTTAACTATAGTTATTGAGATACGAATATTTCTACATGAATTTAATAATTTTCAATGATTTTTTAAATCTTTACTAGGTAAGAAAACAAATTGAGTTTACAGTTTTGAGACAAATTTTCTGAAATTGACGTACACTCTGTAGCTATTGCAAAAATAATACTATATGTAACATAATATATTAAAGCTATATAACCAAGTGATACATTATTTTTATAAAATATTTTTGTTGACTAAAAATAAAAATACAACCAATTACATAGGATTTCATGGAAAAATCATTAAACATATTTCATTATCTAAAGGCTTTTGAAAAAACTTCAACGTAATAATTTTTTACGAAAAATATGTATATGTTTAATATGCACATTAATATCAAAACAGAGTACAAGGAATTATTTTTTATTGCTTTTTATCTCATTAAAATATAAAGCGTAGGCATGGACATCGATACATTTTCGGATTTGTTTACTTTGTATGATTGAAATAAAATATATTTCTACTAATGGCTTCCAGTGAATTTTTGAAATAATATCATTTAATGTTTCCTTTTTTCATATTTTAATGGCTTAAGGTATTTCTTAAAAGTAACATTATACTGTTGTATTTAAAATATTTTTTATGATATTTTTTTTTGTTTCAAATTTGTAGCTTATGATATATATTTACGAATTGTACAGGTTTCCGTTCTTAAAGAAGAATATATAAATCTCCGCAATGTGAAATGTTGACTGATTATTTTTCATAAAAAAGTTTTGCTGTCAATTTATTACTCAACCTAATGGGCCTTTAGTCCCACCTTTTTGAATTTTTCCAATCTAGCACATGTGAAATTAGAATCCGTCATTTCCAGTTCTGATGTACACCAAAAATTAGGACAGTATCTACCGACTAATACTTCATTGTAATTTGTACAAATAAACCTCACTTAATCAATGATTTAGTCAATGATTAAATGTACTCATAGATCTTATAGGATATAGTGTTCACGAAAACAAAAAATTTATAGGTAAATAAACCAAATATAACATGCAAGGTAAGCAATATGACTTTTATGAAACTGATAAATAAAAAATGGATGATTATCAGCATTGATACGACAACACTACTATAGCTTCTAAAACTTCTTATTCTCAATATGATTCTGCATTTTGTAATAATTGTTTCACTTGCTTGAAATATTTCGCGCTCAGAGCCAATAAATGAACATTCATTTGTATATCAGTAAAAAAATAGTAAATACTAATTTGAAGTATTGGAATATAGAATAGGAAGCAAAGATAGTTTCACTTTAATTAATCAGACTTTTATTTTAAACTAGCTGAACCCGACATGCGTTGCAATGCACTATACAAGAGTATTGTTTAATTATGTAAAAGAATATTGATTAAATTAAAACTCACTTTGATTATTGAAGTGC
>JAGVSQ010009352.1:0-13686 GCA_022683975.1 Rhyacophila evoluta | reverse complement strand
GCCACGGTATACGCCCGCATAACGAGTGTGGAGACGTGGCGGGTGGTGGAGGGGACGCCAAGGTATTGTAGCACCGACCATATACGGAGGAAAATCCAACCATTAGTTAGTTTTAAGATATCAGAGAAAATAAATAATTTTTTTTCATAAATTCAAAAAAAGATCCAAAGCGAGTTACATCTTTTGCGTATGATTCTAAATGATTCTGTGTGGTCAGTTTCTTGCTAGGATTCTCGTAGAGCGAAATACAAAACCAAAATTGAATATTTTTTTTGATTTCTTTAATTTTTAATTTAATTTAAGACCTTTAATTTCTTTGATAAATTAAGATTTTACAGTTTTGTTTTACACATAATGTAATTTTACCGGTTATGTAAAGAAAACTAACGACGAATAAAACTGTATTCATAGGCTCCAAAGAGTCAAAATCACTCAAGTACGCTTTCGCTTTTGGGGCGATAATAATATGATCTTCTGAAATGAATAAAATTTATCTATTTCTGAAGATACATGTTACATAGTATTTTTACTGCTCTGGCATAAATACTCGCAGCATCACCTTACATAAAATACAACGTATTGTGAATATATATTTAATAATATTTCTTTATTAAAATTGCATTTTGTAATATTTGAATCTGTACACATTTTATACACGTGTCATTATTTAATAATTAAGCTAAGAATAAGTCTAATTGAAATTGGATCTTAGATGGAAATATCGACATAAATTAAGTATCTATGTTATTATTTAATTATGTATCATATGTACACACAGTTGATTGGCTGATTTCCTAACATCCAGTCGTGAAAATAATTTATCCTTAACGAGCTTCATTGTAAGAATCCACGTGTGGCATAATTTCGGAGTGAAAATGGTTGCCAAAAATATGCTTGAATATATTTATTTTGAATATAATATTCTATCTACTATGGCAGGGAAAAAGGACATAACCCTCAGTTTTTTCAAAATGAACTTTTTTCTGTAATCACAATAAACTTAATATACGTTCTATCAAAACGGTGTAAGCTGCAAATGCCAATTCAATATCTAAATTTGGATTTTAAGTTTACATAAATAATGGCCTGTCAAATTTACGACCAGGAAAAAGAACTTCACTTTAATTGTTTTTTTTTAATAGTTTATTAAATCAATATCCGCTTGGGTAAATAAAACACCAGTCATAATTTTTATGCACTTTAAGGCTGTCTGTTTAATATTTTAACTATGGTCTAAAATCGTTCAATATATGTTTTTGTGCCTCTTGTAAAAAAAAAACTGTGTGGGTTACGTCCATCCTTTCCACAGTCGCTATAGTGTAATAGATTCCATGTTTGCAGTGTCGTATCAAGAAGATTTTTTTCTTATTTTTGTTAAAATATAGTTATTTTATTAATTTTTTATTCGATTCATGTAGATTCACAGTAAAATATAAAAAAAATAAACTAAACTTTTAAGGGTGTTTATTTTCTATTTTGATTAAAGGATACAGTCATAATAATAAATTATAAAAGTGTTTTACATATTATACTCCGATAAATAAATAACAGTTTGAATCAATCATCTGAAACCGGAAATGTGCTTCAAATGCTTCCGGAAAGCTTGAATCCTGGCTGCATATCCCTCCAACTATTGTGATTCCGACGTCCTGGAAGAACATCGGATACTATTTTCACAATGTACAAGGCGAGTTATGGGATATTGGCAAAGCTGAGGAGAATGCTAAACGATCGGTAAGTTACAAAGCAGACGTCACGTGGTGACCTTATGCTCCATATATTCAACGGGTAAATAAGAAGACGAACGGTATTAATGGAAATTGTTTTGTGCTTAAAACTAAATTAGTTAAAACTTTCTGAAATTTAATGTCAAGGGTTTTCATTCATAATTATTTATGAATACATTATTTTTGCTAATTACTTATTAATTTCTAGTTGTTACAATAATTTTATCTCACTCCTTATTAATTAAAATATAGATAAACATTTCGCTAACCGTATTGTATTTATTTTATCAGGTATTTATATTTTGAATATAGTTTATGATACAAATAGTAAAAGTATTTATTGAACTTTCAGAATCAGATAACATGTTGCCTGTGTTTTATATTCGAATGATTCTCAGTTTTATATTCTACCCTCTTTCTTTGCGAACATAAATACTTTCAATTTCGTATATACTTGAAATAACATTTCCGATTGCGCAAAAAACATATTCATGTCAAGGATGTTAACCACTTATATCTTTTACGTATATCTTAACATGGCAAACTTTTATAAAAAGCTTGATTGTATAACGTCTGCATTTTAAAGATGAGAGCTTTTAAACGTGTAATACAGTTGTATTAATTTCCAGTTTTTTTTTAAATCATGTACCACTTAACATTATTTCAGATGCCTTTAAATATGTTTAACGTTTTCAATTACATTTATTTTTCAAAGCGAATTTATTTATCATATTTATTCATATTTATACACCATATTCACTCCCGAAGTGGAGCATGTGGACTATATAGTATGAAGATATCCACTCCAAAAGTGGAGCATTTGCTTCTCTCCAATATGAAGACGTCTTGATAGATTATTTTTTACGAGTATTGTTGTCATATAATTGCTCAACCTAATGGGCATCCAGTCCAGCGTTTTTGATTTTCTGACGATAGGGAATCCAACCCGCATTATCTGGGTTGCTAGGCGCGCACGCTACATATTACGCTACGGTGCTGATTTATTAATAACGGCGATAAAAATAATAATAAAGACAACAGTATACTTTTATATATGATGATAATTATATTAAACATATTTTATATTTTTTATATCTGGTCCGTGGATGGATCTCAACAATGTAGCGATGTCCGCTCTGGAAATGGAGGATATGAATTTTAACAGATTTTTCACAAGAATCGATTATCATCTATTCGCTCAACTTATCTTGCATATAATCATGCGTCTTAATATATTTGTAAACATTTCTGGGTGAAAGAGACAGATTTAAAATTCAGCCCCATACAAACGATGTATTATAAAATAACATGTATACATTATTCGTGAATAGGTTTTATCTTTTGGCATTCACGAGTTTTTATAATTTTGAAATAAATATTTATTCTCATTATCTATATAGTAGAAATGAAATCGTCGGGGATACGTAATCCAACTGTGTGGAATATATCTATTCTGCACTTTCACTGCTGAAAACGCGTCAGTCAAGGTCATGCATAAATGGCATCTGTACCCATAAATCGGAAATTTTAATTCATATCGAATTTATAAAATTTACACATCTTTTCGTCTCATTTTCGTCCTTTAATTAATCTCGGAACTTGTCTTTCTTCATCTCTCTTTATTCTTCGACTTAGATGATAAGGACGCATTGAGTAAGAAGTTGAAACACTCATACATGCCGCGTAAGTCAGTCTTGTGACGTCCATAGATTGACTCATTACATCGAACTACAGCTATTTTAAAATGTATATAAAAATAGCATATTCATAAGTTTCGTACATTTTTGTGTGATGACGTTCTCTATGTCAACTCCAGAACGATAGGCAAGTAGATCAAGTGGTCCAGAGAATCCTGAGTATTCGTCGCCGGCACATCATCTTGAACCTGTCCAAACTCCTGCATTCTTTCGGTTTCGCCGTTGACGAATCCACGCTTTTTAAAACAAAACGTAACGCTACAAGAGGACAAGAATAACTTCAGACTGTATTTTTTGTTGTAAAATATATTCGGAACGAGACAAAAACGCCACTGAATAAAATTTGTAATTATATGCTGTATTATTGTTACAAAATAATTTTGCTGCTGAATGCTAAATATATGTAACTCCACAATCCATGTTTGTAGGAATGTTAGTTGGATATGTTTATTTCAAAATAAAATAAATCAACAATAATTAAGCATTGTCTTTTACTGTATTTTCGACACATAAATACATTGATTTGAAAGAAATCGGTCAATTTCATATACAAAAAATTAATCCTAGGTAGAAAGCTTTTTTTTATAGTTGTTAAGTAACTATTTGAATGCATCGTTTTATCATTTTTCCTGAAAACAGCAAGAAATGCTAACAATTATTACGTATCTATTTCCTCTTTCAAATATTTCGTTTAATAAGCAATGAAATATACTAGGTTAGAAACTATTTTTTATTTCTGTAATACCATGTTCGCTCAAAAAGTGGAGCATATGGATCTACACAGTGTGAAAATGTTTAAAGGTGGATTATATAGATCTCTGCAGTATGATGAAGCATGTCTTAACAGATTATTTTCCACGAGAATTGATTGTCAAATATTTGCCCAATCTAATAAGCATCTAGTAGCATTTGCTTAAATCCAGATACGAAGCGCGCACGCTAACCTCTCGGCTACTGGCGACAGATTGTTATCGGTCGTATCTATCAATAATTAATCCAAAGTAGGAATATTTTTTCAATTTTTTGTCATGGCTAAAATTAAGTTTTTTATTAACTGTTTGAATGCCGTAAAACAATTTATCGTTTTTCGCGACAACAGCTTAAATCCCAACAACAATAGTTTCTAAAAATTTAGTTTCTTTTTTAATATTACGTATACTTATTAAGAAAATGCACCTACTTAAATTTGTTTAAAAGAATAACAATGTTTTAAATAATAAACATTCACAAATGATAATATTTTTCGTTAGAATTTTAGGGCATGGAAAACCGCCATAATGTTAACTTGTATATTATCCGAAAGCTTTTCAGAAGTCTTAGTATATATTTTTATGAAATATTTAAAGTTATATTAAATTGATTTATATATGTAAGCAAAACGTTTTAAAACCACAATTACAATGCACTACACATTTCGCAGCGATAAAATGCAGTCGTTGTGAAAATTCATCGAATCCAACATCCATTAAATTAAATACAAAAACAACATACGTAAGTCGATATTCAGGTATTTGTTAACTACCGGACGCCAAGCATGATTTTAAAATCGTGAAAATATGCGTAGATATTTTTTAAATATTTTCATTCGATATAAGGAATAATTTCTTAGTTCTTTTTATTATTATCATCTGAGAAATCGGGAACATCAGTTGTTTGTTTATTCCAAAGTGCAGAACTAACCTGCCAGTAGCCATGCTGATACGGAGGACAATGGTGATTTTCTTTTTCGTCTTGGTAGACTCTCTTCTTTCCTTTGTATTTATTTAGACTTATTGCTTTGTTTTACTTTTATCTGCTATTACTTCTACAGTGTTTACATTGTTTTATTGTAAATTATATATGTTTTTAAATGACGTTAATATGTTATTCTTAGTATAATATATGCGATGTTATGTAATGAATGATTTTTAATATTAAACAAATGTTTGAACTGACTTTAGAAGCTTATAACTTTCAAATGACATATGAGGAAACTCCCAAAGGATGTCATTGGCATAAGACCAAGCTGATAGAACTTTTTGACCGTTTGAAAACTGTTCCACTGGTCTGCAATCAATTTGGCCATCTCCATGCGCATATTATGTTTTAAAATAGTAAATACGTTTGCCTGCCCTAAGAGGAGGTGCTTCACCACAAATCTCACTTCTAACAAAAAGGTCTCTTCTCAACAAGGCTGGATATTAGGTAATAGGATTGAAACCCACACACTCTAGTTTATGCCAATTAAGGTCTTGAGAAGCCGATTCTGGGACACTTTGAAGAGCGCACCACGTTCATAACTCCATGGTATACACTATTGCTATAAGAGTGTTGATACGTAGCGAATGATGGAAGAGATAGCAAGATAAATAAACGGTTCTCTTATTTCTCATACAAATCATTAGATTTTTGTAAGAAGCGATGAAAAGATTTATTTGATTTCGATATTTTTATGTGTTTTCAAATAAATTTACTATCCATTTTTAATACACCAGGTATTAAAAATCGTTTTATAGAAAAAAAATACCTAACACAAATATAAATGACGAAAGACGACTTGGCGGATGAAAGCTATTTATAGTTCCTTTATTTTTATTGACCGTCAAAGTTTATGGATTTATTGTATATTTCTATGCAAAATCAACAAGATGAAAGCTTTATAAATTATTATTGTAATTAGAACATTACAAGCATCGAATTTTAATTACATAATTATGTTTAATGAGCTTTTTAATTTACGTATGACAACGTAGATGTCTACAATTGTACTAATAAATAATGTTAACCGACATATTACGCCTTATCTAGTACAACCAATTGTCTTTTTTAACAGCAATACATATATTATATTAAAAGTGTCTAAAACTAAAACTATTCAAAAAAAGTGTTTGATTAGAAATATTAAGTACACAGTCATATTCTTCTTATTTGTACCATATTTTCTCTGAAAGTGGAGCATATGGATTTACACAGTGTGAAGTCATCGACTCCGAAAGGGAAGTAGATGGATTTCCACAATGTGAAGACACGCCTGGTAGGTTTTACAAGATTTTTTTGTCAGACAATTTCTCAACCCAATAGCCATCTAGTCCTGCATTTTTAGATTTTAACCGTTAATCTTAAATAGGTCTGAAAATTGAACCCGCATTCTCCGGGTCGTGAGGCACGCACGCTAAGCTCCACACTTCCGAGGAGTCATATTCAGTATTGCTAATTTCGTATCTAGTAATTTCTTATGATATTAATTATTTATAATTGACTTACTCACAATGAATGAACAGCAATTCTCTTACCACAATAATACACGTAATAAGAAATATTTAATATATCTGTATTTAATACTAATCAAAAGAAAACTCATATTGTATTATATGGAATTATATAAGTATGCTTGGATTCACAATTCATTTAATATTCTTAACGTGAGCACAATTTAAAATAATTTGTACTATAATTATCTTCATTAATAACTGTATTGAACCGAATAAAAGTGGTTGAATTTTGTTATCACAGAAAATATGGACGAATAAAATACATTCTTAAAGCTTTTGTATTGAAAGCTTCTGTAGGGATAACGCTTTCTGTCAATTGTTGAAGCAATCGGGATTCAGGTACAACCTGATTGATGACTTTTATGGGAAGACAGCTTCAATCCCTACATGGAATTGACAACGGGTCGAGGACAATTTTATTCATTCCCTTTGCCAAGGCTGTATTCGTTCTATAAGTATAATATAAAACATGTATAAAAGGAAGATGTTGATACTAAATAAATATATTAAATATGTGCTTTCGTCGTTTGAAGCAAGATATTAACCGGGCATAAAGCTTTACAATTGGAATCACGCACACTCTAGTGCACGCCAAACGAGGTCTTGTGAAACTGCTACTGGGATAATTCTATCGCTTTTAAGGGCGCCACACGTTCTTTACGCTAGGGTATATACTCGCACACTGTGTTTGGATAGGTGGTGGGTGGTGGAAGGGAATGGAGGTCTTTAAGCATAATAAAAGCCTTGATATTAGTAAGAGAAATTTATAATCACACACTCTACTACTCTCTAAATAAAGTATTGCAAATCATCTACTGAGACTTATTTTATTTTTAAGATCACCTAACATTCCTTACATCATGGTGTGCTTTCGTATCATAATATATGATGTATAAAAAGAATTTTAATGGTGCAACTTAGCCAATATACTGGTATGCAGATGCCAGTATATGTATCAGATGTTAGGCGTTTTCATATAACTGATTTTTTACAATATTTTATTATTCATGATATTCATCGAAGTATTTTCCAGTAAGAAAAGGGACTTCCACTACATCAATTTCATTGATTTTCTTTAAATAACTTGTTAAATTAATATCGGATTAGATAAATATTCAAGGTTGTATCTATTTCATTTATTACATCATATTAAAATTATTAAATTTTTTGTACCAGCTGTAAAATTTACTGCTGTATGGTTACGTTATTTTTTCTTTTTATAGTTGATATATTATCCAAATAATAATTTTGATATATGTACGTCTTTTCTGAGAATCAAGAAAACATTTTTTTAATTTTAAATAATCTACGTATTCCTTTCGTAAACTTTTGTTTTGGGTCGATATTTTCAATAGAATTTTCACGAAATCGTATCAAATGCTGATAAGATACCTACTACATAATAATTTTGTTTTGTCAAATTCAAACTTAGAGCGAAATCATGCAAAGTTTTTCTGTGAAACAAAGATTTCATTAAGCTTTTTCCTTTCTAACTTTTCCAAAGGAAAAGCTCGGGATTTATATAGATGTTCTGGATTAAGACAATGATTTTAAATTGAATTTTTATCCCAGATTACTAAAAGAAAAATTAGTGTAAATGTAATTAGATAACTTTGATTTAGTTATTAAATTATTTACTTAGACATCAACGTTTTGATTTATTCAATTTTATCCCAATTATCCCCGTTTCTTTTTACCAAATAACAGGGTCCAAGAAAAAACCGACTATTTTTTTACACTGATTATTTTAAAACGGTTTAAAAATGTGAAAATCTCGTTTGATCAAGGTATAATTTCAATATTCAAGTCATTTACATCCAGTTTAATTTTTAACATACATATTGTAGATTAACCAAAAAAGATAGTACACTTTCAATTATTTAAGCATGTAAAGAATGTTACTTTGGTGAATTGTCACCAAAAAAACTACAGTAAATAACTAAATTATGTAATGTTAAATATATCATGAATTTGATGTAAAAATTAGCTGATTCTAAGTAAAAATAAACCATAGTTGGATAGAACTTAGCTATCATTTTTTATAGAAGCACTTTATCTTTTTAAACAGTGTTCTTTAGAACGTATTCTCCCTGTAAACATGAATCGGGTGTAGTAGTAAAATCGAATTTAATTATTTCTAAAAAAACAATCGGGTTAATTTTTGCCACAAAGAGCTAGTTTATTTTTTTGTATTTTTTAATTATATACATATCTACCATACTGCCTCAAATTTTTTTTGTCACGTTCTGTTAGTTGATTTTACTTTTGTCAGTCCTGACATTATTCTTTACGTTGCCAAAAATATCGTATGGATGGTTCAGGATTTTTCAGAAGGCCTACATTCCACCTGTTGGGAAATGAAGCAGGTTGCACAGAAACTCTCTCAAAGCATCTACAACTTGACCACTCGCCAGTTCTAGCATCACTATATGACTTTCTTAATGTTTTTTTTGTTCCCTTATTACTGAGTTTTTCGCGTAATTATACGAAATCCAATATTCGACCCAAGCATTTTATTTTATATTTTTTATCTTTTTACAAGATTAATAAATACAAAACTGTTTATCTGATGTATGTCTTTCTCTTTTTTGCAGGTATGACCTAAACTATAACGTGCGGCTTTTTAAAAATCTAGATTGGTACAGTGCATAATCAAAGATACAGTGGTAAGAAACTCATTTGTCAATAATTGTGTGGGTTAAATTTTTGAAAATTCATTTGATTGTATTGACTAAGAAGATAAGAAAACGGATAGTTCAATAGCCAATCACTACAAGAACGGAGCTTTGATGGCTGACTCAACTCGAACACCTGCTGCGAATGCCTAGAGAAAGTTTCAGCTTAACCTGCCTATTTTTCAGACTAACTGATTATCAGCTTTCTGAAAGATTTTAAATTACTGTCTATAGTATGCGTTCGTTGAGTTTTAAATTAAATAAGACCCAGGAGTTTGCGAAAATATCGATTCATGGTAGGAATTCTTCGAGATCCCATGTATTTCTAAATGCTTTACTTAGAAAACGAATACGGAAGGATTCCTTTAAATTTTCGGGTTTTAAATGTTTTGTCATTGATGATTTACTTGATATGTTTAAGACTGTTCAAAAGCTGTGGATAACTATTACTTCGTTTGAAAATACTCCAGCATATAAAATTTAAATCAGATAGTCAGCTGACACAACAGCCAATAAATACACTTTGTTAGTATTATGAAATGATGATAAATATCAGATAAACAAGATAAATAGTAAAAAGATGAAAGTTTTTTTCCATATGGTAACACCACATAAAACAAATTTTGATGAGAAATAAAAGTTCTAAATTTAAAAACAAGCGTATAAAAAAAGAACGTTCGAATATGATTTCATTTTAAGTAGACACGAGTATCTCGTTAGTATGATATTTACTACAGCTGTAAGGTTTATTAATAAATCGACAGATACTAGATTAAAACAGTTAAAATTCCTCAATTAATTTTGATGATCATACCGCCAATTAATTAAATCACCGTGTCGACAAATTCACACAATTAACGCGACTTGGCTGCCAAAATTTCTGCCGTTCATCAGTCTAACGGCTTAATCCGCGCCGCACTAAAGCGACGCGACGTCGCCCTGTTAGGGCTTTAAGCCGGTTTTCGAACCGGTATTGAAAAAGAAGATTTACAAAATTCATATTCATATTTAGTGAAAACTTTATAGCTGGAGTTATTTATTTGTTCGGTATTGTAATTCTCTTCAAATTTAACAACCGCATCCAATTAATGCAAAAAATCCATATCTAATAAGCAATAGACATTCTCTTTTTGACACAATAATCGTTGTTAATTATTCAACTATCATTCATACGCGTTGTTTTATTTTTCTTATGCGTTGTTGTATCTCAAATATGTTTAATATATTTAACCGACATTCTTACATGTACTTAACAGTATTCAACCATTAAAAATAATTGAAATATATTTCTATAAAAGTTATCTACAATTATTACACTACTAGAAATGGTGTGACAAACTGTCGTAATAACAAAGAAATAAATTTAAAATAAATAACAAAAAGCAATTCCCGTCATTAATTTGATAATTTGTTACTCTCTATTTACAATAATAAATTATTATCGTCTCTTGTTTGTATATATTTGTAAATATTTTAATGTATCATAATCGATATAGGGTAACGTGTGTAGTTATTTATACACGACTTATATTGTAAATAACAGTATCAAGAATAATATTTTCGACGTAATATGATTTAAAATAGGTTAATGCATTCCATTTTAAGCGAAAACGATTTTCTAACTTTTTCCAACCGAGATTTATATATTCATATTCATAAATATTTGTCTGCATATCCAGCACTTCGTTTTGGTACCAAATACCAGCTATATTGTAATAGTGTCAATATAAATTAACTACCGGTACTCAATAAGACCGATTTTTTTTTACCGGTGCCATCAGCCCTACACTGCCGACGCCCGCGAGTCGAAATAATCCAACGTTGTTGCGTGGACCGACGCCAAATTTGCTTCCAGTACGCTGTGCAACTTGCCTGCATTTATAACTGGCTTAAGCCGGCTGGAGAGTTGTGTAACATCTTCACTAATACCTCAATGTCGAAACAACATGGCTCCCGTTATAAACTATTATAATAGTATTACATCGTTGATATTAATCAACATCTAAGTGAACGGGGCTTTAAAATTAAATTTAAATTTGGTTGTAATTTATAACGACACATGTAAAGGATAAATTAATTATGTTTTACCATCTAAAACGATAAAAAATAATATATGCACTACTTTTTCCTCCTTTAAATATTATGCTGCGAATCATAATAAATCCAAAGTGAAGTGCATTGAATATAACATAATTGAAATGAATTATTTTTTATCCTTGAATGTGCACCAAACTTCTTGCACTAAACACTAATATACTATCAGCATCAATTTGCATAAGTACAATAAGTTCATGAACAAATTACCTCCAAGCACAGATATTTCACAATAATGGTAGAAACTCATTTTGACAATTTTCTTTCAAGAAAATTGATTCTTGATTGGCTGACAATCCAGTTTTGCAACTTGTAATTTTAAAACATCCTATAATTGTGGTATTTAATCCCGCAGTTTACGGCTCCAAAACACGTACGCTAATTTCTCGACTATTGTGGAGAAAAAAAAACGATTTTTCGAACAGTTGCTTCTTATGAATTTACTTTTTTAGTTCGGGTTGGTACAGTTATTGCTAAATCTTTGCAAAAGCAGAAAAATTGCTAAAAAACGTATTTTGCGTTATGAATGCTATTTTAGGCAACGAAAAAAGTAATGAATTCAATGCAATAGTAAGGATATATAGCAAATTGAAAATAAATGAGATCATACGGTGATGCTCGGAAAAATGTTAACGTATCGACTGTGGATAAAAAGGGCTAAACCCTCAATTTTTTGAAATAGCTTTTATTGAATAATCAATTATACAACTTAATACACGTTCTGTCAAAAGTATTTAAGCTGAAAATGGCTGATTTGTGTTTTTAAGCCTTGAAGTTTGAAAAAGGATGCCCTGTGAAATTTATTACCAGGGATATTCTACCTAATCAATTTTATTGGTTTTTTTCTTAAATAACTTAAATTGAATTAATATCATATTGAGTAAATACTTTTAGTCTTCATGCACTTCAAGATTTTGCCAATTCATTGAACGTTTTTTGTGCCTTTTGTGGAATTTGTTTTATGTGGGTTAAGTCCTTGTTCCTTTCCGGAGTCGATGATCTTAATGCTCATCTCAAATCTCCCATATGATATGTACATTTTATTTTCTAAAATAATACGAAAGAAATAATAATGCCGATCTTAAGCTGTGTGTAATCAAAAAAGTATACATTGTGCAAAACAGAAAACAATCATATTCTCTAAATTAATATTTTAGATTATTCTCATGTTGCATTGGTGTAATTTTAACAAATATAAAGCTTGACAAAATATATCTTTTGTAATTTGAGAAGCTTTATGAATAAAATAGTTGTTGGTTGTCTTGTAGCAATTGAGAATTGTCAAGTGTAAAACGTGAATGGATTTAAATACTCCCCAAAGTGAGTTCCATCAAAGATGATGAAAGTTTATTCACACACATGTACGCGAGACGTTTGTTTTGGAAATTGTATAACTTTTACCATAAACTATGCGCAAAGTTGTGCGAACAGTGCTATTGCTCACACGGAGTTAGACTTGTTTGAAAAACGTTCGTTTTGTTTGTCGAAACTTGTCGACTTTCAATGTTGTCGTAAGTGCGATGCAAAGCCTACTCTGCGAAACTTCCACTTGTATATTATTCTTGTCTGAAATGATGGATGTGCCTTGGAGGGCGGCAACGGGAAAGGAAACCGGAAGTCCTAAAGGGGAAACGGAAGGAAGCGAGGGGCGGCTTGCTACGTGTAATTTGTTTCGCTGTCATATAGGGGAGTTATTTCACTTTATGGGGTGAATTTTATTGAAGGTCAAGTATTGCTAATTAGAACTTTACCACGTGCTTCTATTTCCGGTTGTTTTCATTTTTCTACGTATATAATATATAAATTGTGGAAAAGAAAAAGGACGTAATCCACATTGAACAAACTTTACAGGAGGCACGAATACCGCTTTTTAAATGACTTTTAGCCAAAGTCAAAAGTTTTTTTTAATACCATGCTTGCTCCCAGAATGGAGCATATGGATCTACACAGTGTAAGGATATCCACTCTAAACAAAGAGTATATGGATCTCTGCAATATGAAGGTGTCTTGAAATATTATATTTTCACGAGAGTTGTTTGTCACAATTACTCAATCCAATGGGCATCCAGTCTTGCGTTTTTCAGATTTAAAAAATCCGACAGATGGAGATTTGAGCTCGCACTCTCCGGATCGATAGGCGCGCACGTTACCAACTACGGTACTGGGAAGATAAATATTATATATGTATCGAAAGGCGAAACCCGGGTCGCTAACAGTGATCTCACATATGGAAGTTAACCAG
>JAGVSQ010009351.1:0-10368 GCA_022683975.1 Rhyacophila evoluta | reverse complement strand
TACTTTTTTTTGTTTATTTCAAAGAAGAGTTTTGCTCGTCATAATGACCTGATAAAAAATTGTGTATCCCTTTGATGGACTAATTTCTACGCGTTTTAAATTGCTTGGAACCAGGGATGGCGAATTTTATTAATATTATATGTATTTTATCAATATACGACATAAATACCCAATGTGTAGACAATTAGAAATAATCTATCAAGTAAACATATTAGAGAAATCGATATGCACGATGATATGAGTGCTTACTTGTAGTGTTGTAGTGAAACCGTGCCATGGCGCCACTCTCCCACCTTTTTTTGACATTGAACTTACTTTCCAAGCACATTTTTATGTGCAGTGTTTTAAAATGTATTGGTATGTTTTTTTATTTTATATAATATTTTTATTTTATTTATCAGTTTGAAAGTGTAACAAGTGAAAAAAATGTTGGGTTATATGTATGAGAAAATATTCAGAATATCGGTATTTGCTAGTTACAAAATATAGCAAATGGTAATTTGTGGTTGATTAAAATTGATATTGTTATTTATATCCAAGCTGTTACAGCTATGAAAACCCATGAAAACTCATTAAAATTTATTGTAAATACGAATGTATTTTTTAGATACTCTTAGAACTTCATGAAAATCTATAAAAACAATGTGTGGTTAAATTAGTTAAGCAGACAGTTGAACTAGACCAAAATCTTATTTCCTAGTTATTTTAGAACTATGCTCTTTGAAACTGAAGTATTGATATAAACTTTTCTAAAGTTTAATAAAAATTTGATCTATTATCATATGAACAATGAACAATGAAGTAATATGTAAGCGTTCTAAATATGTGAATTTTATTGAAATAAATAAAAAATATTCATTTATTTAAATTCAGTCTCATAAATAATAAAAATTGTATTATTATTATGGTTTTTACTGTAAGAAACAATATTTTTTTGATGTTGAATGCAAAGTATAATTGTAATTCTAAGGTAGAGTTTTTTGTCTAAATTTTAAGAAATAAATGAGCTTAGAATATTACAAAACAAATGTTTAAGAATCACTGGAATAGCAAGTATAGTGTGAAACGTTTGTTTCGTTCGACTTTTCAATATGGCGTCGACTATAAAAAGCTTCTTTCGTATATTTGCGTATGTCAAAGCTTTCATCGAAAATCAGTCTTATCAAAGAAACGTGCCCTTCATAAATATCTAAGCCGCCTATCCATTAAAGGCTATTGTCTAGGAGTAGTTGTTGAAAAATTAGGCCTGAAACTGTTTACTTTGTCGGTAGAGTCAACAGAGTGAGAAATTGGATTTGTTTGCCAATTTAACATACGTCACTCCAACGTAAATATTTGAGAGAATCGCATTGTTGTGAATGTAGCTACGTATATTCTAAATTTCATGCGATTTAAATCAAAGAAATGAATACATCTCTCTTATAACTCACATTCACAAGCAACTATCATCCTTATTTGTATTTCTAATTTTATATTATTATTGGATGACGCCACACTTACTTTATTATTTATCTTTTTATTTTGAAAATCTCTCAGAAGTGTTTTTCAATATGTTATACTTATCATTATACATTAGATCCTTTACCTCTGTGATACCAAATAGGCGAGTTTTTGAAAACATGCCCGTAAGCATTATTTAGAAATGAATTTATCTACACATTTTTATTTATTTATACTATTGCACATGCAGTCAACAACCTGTCCGGTTGAAATAAACATATTGCAAGTAATTAATACAAAACAAAACATTTCTAGCAAATAACAAATTAATTATTTATTTTATTCCATTTCTATAAATTAGATATATAGTAAAACTAATTAGTGTTAGATGTTATATAATATATTATTAATAATAAGTTAATATTTGTATGTAATACTCTCTACCAGTGTTTCCCAACCGATTCTGATTAATTCAATCTTAAGTCAGTAGCATATCAACAATATAATATTTTTAACATACATATGAAATTAACACGAGGAATAGGTGTGGAGAAGGTGTCTTATTTTTATTTCATGATGAAATTCTGATAATATGCTGGATTCACGTGTTTATTTATTTATGTGTGTGTCTGTCACAAGAACTCTTTCTAAACGGTGTCTAGTAACTGCGTAAAATTTCAACACATTATTTAAATTGCTATTATTAAATCGACTATTATGCGTTTAAAGTTTAAAATTGACTCTGATAAAAAAAAAAACTAAAAATATACTGCTAAATTTTGAAATAAAATTGTATTGATGAGTGATTAATTTTAATTCGAATAAAGAATGAGTTTGGATCTATCCTAGGCAAAATCAGACAGTAAAGCTAGTATTATATTAATGTTTGGTGAACTTATAAGCAAAATACGATTTTTCAGGAGAGTAAAAACAAAGTTGATAAGTGAAGTCATATTTCAGGAATAATAATTATGCTTTCGATTGTGAAGTATTCAGTTAATTTTGCTGAAGCATTCTTATATTTCGAATATTTTCGATACTTATTGTAACATGAACATTAACGGGGTTGAATAAATAACTCTATAATGTATATAAAGAAAAATTGTATTGATACCGTCATACATATTGTATGTCGAAAGAATGTCAAATGTCAGTTGTATAATACATATAACAGTGATAAAATCCTTGAAAATGTGATGTGTATTTTTTATTCTTTATTTTCGTGTTTAATTTTTAAAGGTCAAATACATATTTACGCATTATTTATCATAGTAATGTGTTAGAAAGAATTTATAAAGAAGACAAGATATGTAAAATATTAATGAGTTTACGTACAGTGGAATTTCCCTTTCAGTGAGAAAACTACTGTATCTTGAAAATACTTTATCTATAGCAAATATTGCTTTATTGCAGCGTAGCTTGAGGGAAAATTTAGTTTGTTAGACACACAATAGCACCTCATATATGGCAGGGGTAGGAGAGATGACGGATTTCGCATTCTACCCTTGTCGCACCCACACCCTGCGAGTAAAGCATGGATATGCTTTTGAATTCTTCATATTTATGTCAGTATTAATTATTTTAATTATCTTTGATTAAAGGATTCTCGCCCGACAAAGCTGTTAACGAGCTTTCGGTAAACTTTTAAAACTAACATATTAAATTATTTTTTTACTGCTAATTCTTGATGCCTCCATTCATTTTATTATAACATAATATATTTTGTATGAAACGAAATAATAGAAAATGATGGGCGTTGAATTATTTTTATCTAAACATCAGTATATTTATAATATTTAACAATACAATTATGTACTAAAATGAACTGAGAGAAAGAAATTATTTTCGTCTTGATATCTTAGTAAATATTGAGGTGAGACCATGGAAATGTACATAGTCGAACAACAAATAGAAATAAAAGCTCACGTCAAAGATGTGAAAAATGTGTGGAGAATAAGTGACGGCAAATTTAAAATGTCAACTTATTTTGCGACACCTTATTTAATATTTCTGATTATGAAGTATATAGATGTTCACCTTATAATGCATGGTTATTTGGTAAGGATTAGTTATCAACTAACCATTCAAATATGTTGGGAATGTAGTCTTGGATATTTTTTATTGCGAGTGGGATTTGAACCCACGGCCCCTAGCATCCGAGGCGATTACTGAAGTATATAACATTTTTGAATATTAGTTGAATAATAAGTGTGTTAATTAAAAATAAATTTATATATTTTCTAATGGTTGAATGACATATAGTCGAATGTATGTTATCAAGATTTTCAATAGTTGTAATTAATACCTTGTGATATCATTTTATGACAAATATAATTACAAACCTGTTTTTAGTCTAATCGTTATCAAAATAAAACAAAAAAATGTAGAATTGTTATCTTATCTAATGTTATCCTGTATTATCAATTTTATGTTATTCAAACGTGTTAAAATTAGACGTTGATTGAGATTTTATTTTATATTTTTTTATGCGATGTAGTTTTTAAAGTGAGTTCAAACTGCAATAATGAAATTAAAAAATCTTGAGCAAAAAAACTGTAGAAAAAGAGCGTTTGGTAGATTTAGGATTCAGATAGAGCCATAAAAACGCAAGGCATTCATAGGATCGTAAAAAAGTTGTAGAAAAATGTAATATTTTTTTTATTATTTAAGGTAGTGTTTTTCAGATGATCAATGAATCTATTAGCCATTTATTTGACGTAGTAAAACACACATTTAGATACAAAAATGAATCATTTAACTAGCGGAGTTGAACTTTTGATTATCGCTATCGAGATTTTTATAAGAGCTTTTGTTTACAATGGTGACAACTTTTCTTAAATACCAACAGAAAATATCAGTCAAATGGAGTGATAAAAAAGTTATATTATTAAGAAATTTAATAATCGTTAACCTAATATTTTGGATGCGGCCAAATGTTATTAAAATTAAAAAAAAAACACAATAGGTTTTTGTTTGTTATTTTTATATAAATTCACTTTAATAGTAACAGGAAAAAATAGCTGAGAAAATAAAATCAAATATTACTTGACAGCCGAGTGTACGAAATATCGATTTAACACATCAGATTTTCCCAAAGTTGATACAAAAAGATAACGAAATATCAAATAAAAATGATTACAGAGCATTTTTGTGTATATTGACCATAACATTTACCGTTTATTTTGATTGAATTCTTCTTATCTCAAGTTTTTTTCTCACCTCGGACCTATTTCATTTATCTTATAACTTTTTTTATAACACTAAAGTAAATCGAATGAGTATTTCATGTTTCGGGGTTATTCTTTTCGTGGATATAACGAGAAAGCACTTTACTTTTTGATATGAAGAAATGACTCGCAACGCGTAAAAAGAAATGGGCGAAATAAGAGGCTTTGTTCATAAAATGTCGAAAAATTAACTGACATTTTTTGTGAACTCATGAACAGACAAAAATATCTTTTTTTTAATTAATATATGACCATAAAATATATAAAACCATTAATAATGTGGAGTTAATACAAATAATAAATATTATATTTTAGTACTAATAAATTGTTTCTTTTATTCTCAATATTTTTTAAATTTATATTGTACTGCTCTCACTAATAAATTGTATTATTATATATTAATCACTTTCAGATGCGGGGCGGGTATTATTAATGAATATATAAGAAAAATAATTTAAAAGCTTATAACTAAATAAAAGTTTCAGTGATAAATAATTACGTTCTCAATTTATGTTACATTATTAATTATTATATATTGTAAACTAAAGTACTGCTAAGAGAAGTAACGATACATTTTATCGTTTTTCAATGTTATTGTAATACAACAAACAGTAAAACTTTTATTTATAAAAATTATACAGCCAAGAAACCATAAGTATACCATAAAGCTTATATTTATAATACATGTGGTAGCCGAACAGCATATCAATATACGTTGTTAATTTATTGTACACACGAAACACTAATTTAGAATAAATATTAAATCAACAACATCTAATCTGTCTAATTTACCCTTTAGGTACCTTCATATTTCGTAACCAAATGTATAATGAATATCGAAAGATTTTTCGTGAGCTTTTTTTCAGCAATTGTGATTTATAATTTATATTGCTATTCATACGTATAATGATGCAAAACTAAATGTTTTAACTCATTGGGTATAGGTAATTTTCGCGAAAAAAATCTGTCAAATACGTATTCACGCTGTGGAGATTCATGAGTTTTATTTATGGTGTGTATATCTTCGCTTTACAAAAACATCGATTGTATTATAAGAGCTTCCATATTGAAGCAGATTGAATACTATTATATGTGATATAATCATCTAAACATTTTAAACTGTTGTCATGGAAAGCTTTATTTACAGTTTTCTAACACTATCTATCGGACTCTGGCACCGATAACTAACAAAGCACATACATTAAAGCACTTACGTACGACGTAATGTAATGTATTGAAGTGTTAGATTGCTACTGAAGCTGTTCGGACACATGTGTTGATTCAAACGAGTATCAACTGGTATATTATGGCTGATACTGTTCGAATATATTAAGCGTAGTTTGACAATACGCCACGTTTATTTATTGTGCTACCTCTTCTCAGATAGTTACACAGATATATTTGAACAAAATAAATTATTTACGATAATTTTTTTGTAATAATTAAAGACAATCCTTTGCCAATTTACATCCGAAACATGTTTATTGTTTCAGTGTATTTTTTCCAAATCATTTGGTTTGTTTATTACTTTAATCAGTACATATAACACAACATTATAAAGCTATGTACATTACAAATGTGCTCAGGCAAAAGGTATGCTTTAAGCCAGCAGATATCAAATGGTATGCTAATTACATTTGTTTCCCTTGGAAGTATTTCCCTTAAGTGCATCGCTTACAAATGTGATTATTTAATGCGATTATTGTTGCCATTAGTCTGTTTTGCAGCCCCTATGAGTACTAGGTTGTGGCCTTATTCGGTGAATATTAAAAAAACAAAAAAATCTTTTTGTTAGCCGGTTGGTGAGCTTACGTGCTCTTGAGAAGAAAGATGCTAGGGTTTGAATATTCTAACTTTTTAAAAGATTTTTAAGCCTATAAATTAAGGACTGCTTAATGAATAAAAGTTTAGCAATACATTTGAATTTGTTCGTTTATTGCATTTAAGAGCCAGTAAGTATACTTAAAAATAAAAATACAGGTTTGTAGATAGATTTATGTAGATAGATGTAGATAGTTTTAGATTATTACTACTTCAGTACTATTAAAATAGGTCAAATTGTGTGATAAGTAAAGCTCAATCTGTATATTTTGATTAATTATTATTTTCCATATTTCTTCTAAAGGGCTTTAATAGCTATTTGTATTATAACAAAAATAAAGCTACGGAACCCTAGCCTACGAATCTTTTCCCTTATAGATCTATAAACTCGTTTAATAATTCACTAAACTACGGAACGAATATTTGTTATAAGGTGAATATTTAATGAAATTTAAAAAACATTTTGTAATATTTTGCAACGTCATTTTAAAATATAAATATACTTTAACAGAGAAAGAATGTATTCACGTGTGCAATTTTTATCAGTTCCACTCCATCTGCTAAGTTTTTTCAGCAGATCCAAAGTAATACATTTGTATTCTGAAACGTAATGAATAATACTTGAATTTCATTTCGATGCCTCCAAGGGGACTCCTTCAAATCTATTTATAAAGTCAATGAAGGGATTGTATTGCACTACCGACAAAAGAAGAGCTTACAAGCTCAAAATCTGACTTAAATAAGTATTATTGTGTTGTAAATTACTTGAAGATAACTATTGCATTTTTAATGTGAATAACAATACATATTTAGCAACAACTAATAGTAGTTAAATTATTATTATTAATATTAGTAAAATTATACTGTTGATTTATATTTACTTTTATTTACCATGTCCGCTCTGGAATTAAAGCATGTGGATTTATAAATCTCCTAAAGACATGTCTTGATATATTTTTATTTTCATTATTAAAAATATAATGAAAGATGTAATCGCTATCAACCAATTGCAAAATATGTTAGGCATCTAATAATATAGTAATTGGGCATTTAAAAATTCTGCAGATGCGAGAATCAAACTCGCAATCTCCGACTAACGCTAGCTAAACTCTCGGTTACTGGAGATACTATTCATTGGAAATTAATTTATCGTGCTTAAGTATTGTATGGCTAAGTTCTGATAAATTTAAATTAAACTTTAAATTTAAATTAAATTAAAAAGTAAAAAAAATATTTGAAGATTCTACGTGAAAAAATATAAGGCTCAAAACTTTCTATGTTACGATTTTTAGAATTATAATGTTTCTTTGTTTCTTAGAAATATAAAAAAAATCTTGTTAGTGTAGTTAGTGGTAATAAAATATATATAAAAATAAACGCGTCTTTAGTGTGGCGCCATAGCTTAAAAAAAGTATCAATAGTTGGACGGAATGGAATTAATTATATCTCGACACTAGCACCTACTATAGGACACAAGTATTTATAGCGCGAAAAAATTTCGCTTTATTTAAATATAATGCGAAAAATCATTTTTTACAAAAAAAAAGCAAACCGTGTTACGCTCGCAAAAGACCCCTCCTCCCGTGATTTTATCGTCACTATTAACCGTTGTAGAGCAGACCACTACAACGCGGTAGAATCTTTGGCACGTGTTGAGATTATTGACAATCCAGTGTGTAAATGTGGAAAGGAAAATGAAAATATCAATCACATTATTTGGCAGTGATCTCTTTATGACACTCGGCACTATGAGATTAGGCCTGTTAAAAAGTTTATTCAGAGTTAAGTTTCAACTGCCTATTTCAATGAAAGGTTTGCTGCAGTCTCCACATGTTGGCTTCATGTGTACAGGTTTTTAACTTTTTAAATTAATATGAACCTCGGATTTAAATGTTAATATTAATCATGTACTTTATTTTTCGTTAAAATGTATCACCTATTAAGCCAAAATAAACTTTTTATAATGTTTCTTAAATAAATAAAATAAAATATTGATTAAGACCGATTACAATACTTTAAGTTACTCATTTGGTCTCAATAAAAATACATGATGCGGGACTTTTCATTTTTTTTATTCTAAGCAGATAGCAACGATGTATAAGCAGATAGCGCGCTGAAGTTTAGTACAGAGAGACAAATACATAATATATTATATCAAGAATGCCTGCGCGGAACACTTATTCTTCTCTATGTGATTTATTGTTTCGAAAGACAACCAAAATTCTGTGATTGATTCTTAAAAGAAAATATCTTACCTTTTTAAAAATAAGGTTTCCTTTTAGAGCTTTTGGATCCATATGAGTGAATAATCGATTATTATTGTGCGATGTCCACCTTTGAATCAGTTTATAATCTTTGTTATAGAATATTTATCACAGTTTATGATATAAAACAAAATATTATATTGTATTCAGATAATAATTAACAATAAAAAACATGTTGTATTATCATTTGACACACAATAGCTGATAAAGTTTATTAATATTTACATCTACAAAATAACGAAATGTATTATAGGTATGTGAAGAAGTCGACGTTATTATTATTATCTTTGATTAATAATTCAGATCAAATAAGAAAAAATCCGTTCATATTTATTTACATTATTAGACTCTTTGAAACACGAAGTATTCATTTTCTAAAAGCAAAAGCTTAAATAGAGCGTAGGGTACAGCTTTTTTCTTTACAAGTTTCTTTTGATGTTTTTTATATTTCTATTAAATAAAAACTATTGTTCAAGTATCTATTTAAAATATGCCTTGTCTTATTAATTAAAATCTGAAGGTAAATATTAATTTTTTGTCTATACCGTTGATTTTAATTTTTTTTGGATAAATTTTCAAACGCAATAAACATTTTTTAGTTTTATGTGTTTGTTATTGTCAAGAATTGACTGTAAATGTCTTACAATCGACTTTTCAGCCACTACTGATAAAAAAGATTGTAACGCAGTTGCTAGCTGTAAACGCAATATATTGCTTCTTGCAAAAGAAAAAGAACCTCTCACTTCTCTTGGATAAGACTTTATTATGTGCAAACTGAAAGCGATATCACCAAGCAAAGCCAAGAGTGAGTTAAGAAGGAGACAGAAGACTGAGGAAAAAGGTAGCAAGAGGGTATTCCCTCAGGGATCTGAAGGTACTTCTTCTTTGAAAGGGGTCTCAGTATTGGGGTGCCCAAATAACATTTTAGTAACTGTATAAAAACAACTAAATTATTAACTCGGAGGATGCAGGATAACTCCTTTTTCCTCTTTAGAAAGGTTTTCGGATTTTAAACGTAAAAATGTAAATGAGTGCTACTTTTTTCTGATTTTACTTCCCTTCAATTTTATTTATGGCGTCTTTCGTATCCAGCGTCCAAAAAGATAAAGTACATTTGCACAGTTGAAACTGTGACAGAGAGTGCTTTGGGTGCCTACCTATATTAATTTGAAATTCTAAATTATCGTAAATGAATTATAATTTTTCATTAATATCTTCATGCTTCCAAATTTTTCACTTAGAATTTTTATACTATGTATACATATGAAGTAATTGTAAAGAAAACCAAAAACAATGTAACATATCTGAAAAAATAATATTATTTTTGCCTATCGATCATCAATATATAATAGAAGATGTCGAACACATCATACAACGCTTACAAAATTTTAACTTATTTTTAAAATAAAGTTTAGCTTAAAATCTTAAAATCTTAAAATCTTAAAATCTTAAAATGAACTAATCGCATTTTCCAAAGACTTAATAAAATGAACTGTGAAATCGCAAGGAAGCCTACGCATACAATTTTTATTTACTAAACAAAGGTCTCCCCGGTAGCGTTGTCGGTAGCGTGCGCGCCTAACGATCCGGGGAATGCGGGTTCGAATCCCCATCTG
>JAGVSQ010009350.1:0-13689 GCA_022683975.1 Rhyacophila evoluta | reverse complement strand
AGCGACCCGGGTTTCGCCTTTCGGCATCTTCAGGCTACATTATATGTGGGCGGTAGTATGTTATATGTTCGTTCACCACTATATGGAAGTTTACCAGTTTTAAATAATTCAGAATAGTACGTTTTATTCGTGATAGACGAAGCATAAGTATAGTCTGGAAAACCCTACGAGACATGCAATAGTTTATTATTATTGTATAATGTGATTTGTGTAGTGGATTTTGAATTTCGAAGTTAATTTCTCAAAACGATCATTCGATCTTTCTTCTGTTCTAGTGAGATCCCCTTAATTCAAGAATAATTAATTTTACATTTCTTTAGCTCATACTTTTAACCACATTTTGACAAGGACTGCTTATATTGCCAGATACATAACCAGGTAAGTACCGCCGACTGGTTAAGTTACTAAATAACCAACTTTTAACCTGTTATACACGATCGTGACATATTTTTTTTTTGCTGAGGGCGGCTAGTTATTTTTTTACTTATTTATGAAAAATTACCGAGAAATTAAATTTCACTTTTATTGTTTCTTGTAAGTGGTTATAATTTGTACGATTATAGTAACTGCGGAAACGTGACTGTAACAATATTATTACGGGTTCAGGGTGCATTAAAATATCCGCAGATGGATCACTGTCTCGCATTTCTGATGGGTATGGTTTACTGAGGTGTAGATTTTGGTTGAGAAGGAGTTGGAGAATTAACACTATCTTCTCTAAATGTGGTGAGCTTGACAATTTACTCTCAGTTTTTTGGTCAAATTGGCTCATTGAGGGTCTCTGAATATATTCATTTATTCATTTACTACCATGTTTAGTAATGACGAATTCGATACGTTTTTATCTATTCACCCATTCAGAAACATAAAGCTTAGTATTGTCAGAAACTATATTAATATTATTAAAACCGCGAAAAGCTGAAATGTCGTACAAGTCTCGTTTCGAACAGATTTCATTTTACAGATATAGTGTAGATCGTTTAATTTTTACCGAAATACAATTTATGTATCCTGACGACTAGTGGTCTTACGGGTGGAAACGATGTGTCTTGTTATTTGTTCCTCACGATAGCCAGCATGGAACTAAATAATTGACCTCTTCCCACTATATTAACATATACACGAAACTCTCTTTTTACACGTTTTTTTAAATACGATTTCAAAATAACACGGTGCCACATCTCCCATTTTTTAATTTACACCCAGTAAACCCGAAAAATTTAAACGAAATAGCAATGTCGCACCAAATGTATGTAAACGGGTTCGTCTTTTTTCTGATTGTGAATAATCTTTATTACGATTTTTTAAAATATTTTTTTAATAAAATCAAAATACAATAAGCAATAATGAATTTTATTTTAGTGTATTTTTTTACACGGTATTACGTGGAATATTTTGCAATTGATAACAGTTGTATTTTTTTCCGCGAACTTAGCTTCTGTCATTTATCCTGGTTACCACAATTACAGGACTAGTGCTAGTATGGCATATTATTTAATGGAACTAGATTTATGTGATTAATGTTTTTATTGTGTATGTTTTTAGTTATTTACAGGAATTTGGAATATAGACGAGGGTTTTTATGACAGTGTAATTTGCAGCATATTCTGACGTTTCATCGAGTGCTTAAAAAAATAATTACTGTTTTTTGTGTGAAAAAGTGATGTGAAGTGAATTTGTGAAGCTTGTAATTAAAATCGAAAGCTGTTTTATCCACGTCCTAAAAAAAGTGTTCCTGCAGATATGATTCCTATCCCGCGCCTGTATGAAAACATGGTTCAAATATCGCCTTCTTTTATTGAATTTATTTGATTGTTGATAAATATGGCTTTACATTTTATTTAAAATTTTCGTGATGCGTGTTTTCAAAAGATTGTATTATTAATTTGTTTCGCATTTCGTCCCAGAGTTTATGGCATGACTATAATAGACAATTGTCGGACAATAGGAAGTTGACAATTTATATTGCTTAAATCTTTTATTTTTGATTGGTTACTTAAATATTCGGTCACACAGTTTTTACTGCCGTTTAGATAAGGGGTGATTGATACACCCCTTTAATATTAAAAGTTAGCTTTTGTAGAGACTTCACTTTGTTATATTGAAATGTGGATTTTAATTTTTAAAACTGAAAACTTTTACAAATTTCTTAACTTAAATATATGGTTATTTCTAATTTCTATATGTTAGTTTTAACATAACACACAATTCTTTTTGTAAATTGAATCATAATTTTCCAGATTAACTTCGAAGATTTGAAAATGCCTTAATATTGTAAAAGTTATGCATTAATCTTTTCGTTTTACGAAAAAGCAATTTACAATAACTGCTTTATAAATATAAAACAGTTTCATCGAGTAAATGGTAACTGAATTAATTTAACGAACCTTGTTCTCAAGGAGTCAGATTCCATGTATCTTTAATTCGCGGGCGAAATAGTATCGCAGAAGTAGTTAATCATAGCTTTACGGATGCTATTTTTAAGCATACAAATTTACTTGGTAGAATACCATATGACACCTGGTAAATAATTAGCTTTAGTTATACTTTTATACATTTTAAAAGGCTATAGATCGCTATTTAGGTTGTATAAACATTGTCAACTCAATGTTTTACTAGCTGTTGGTTAATAGAACCGAAAAATAATGTCGACTGACTCCTGCCTAAACGACAAAGAAATTACAATCATGACATTAAATAAAGTTATTTTGTTACGAGTGTGGCACTCGTATTATGTGAATAATGTTAAAAATAAATAAACAAAAAAAATCAGTGAATTCTTCGTAAAAATAAAAGTGGTATTTTGTTTTTCAGTCACAGATAAAGCCGGATTTCAATCCCCTTATGCCGGCATGGATAATGGAATGGTGAGTGAATAAAGATTTTTTAAAATTTTACATTAATAATCTTTTTTATATTGTTACTAACACCTTTTTTTTGCAGTGATGTATTGCACAATCAAATGTACTGTAATCGTATTTAATTTCAGCGTATTAGTTTAATGGACGTCGGATATATAATATTAATTGAAAACGTGAAATATATTTCAGACATCGTGTGCTGCGCTAAGAGAAACCATATTGTAAATTAATTCTTCTGAAAAAAATACTGTACATTTATTATAGCTTTACACCAAACGGAATGCAGAGTCGCTTGATAATCGAGATAAATGGTATCTTGCCTTCATAGAAAAGTAGGATGCAATTTCTTGGTGTTCGCTTGGACGTGGAAAATGTATCGAAGATATACAGTAAACATGGTCCGTTTCATTAGTCCTTTTTGAAGTTGTTTCAGTCAGTAGTATTAATGTTTCTTATTGTACAGTTCCAGTGAATTTATTTTCAAGTCGCAGAATATGCGTGCCCATAAGCACGAAGGAGTTTGAGTATATGGCCAAGTGTATCGTCGTCATATATCCTTGATATTTTACTCATTCCTGGGCTATTCTGGATTGCCCATTTATGTATCTGCCGGGCACTCCATTATGGTTAATTTCATTAGTCATCCGTATGTGTCATGCGATGCATGTGGAAATATTGTAAGTGTTCTTGGATTTTATCTCACGGTTTGTGATTTTAGATGTTTTTCGTCCAGTATTCTACTGTTATCGGCTGTCTATTTACATTGTCTATATTACAGGTTCCTCTGCTGGTTGTGTACTCTACCGGCCATAATTGTTGATTTCACCAGTCATTCGCATCAGAATCTTGCCCATAATGAGAGTTGTTTATTTGTGAATATAAACATTATTCAATTGTCTTTTTGTATGTCCAATTTTATGTAGTAGTGAAGACAGTTAAGGGTCCGTTCTATCCAATTATAAGACGATCTTATTTTATTGGTATTGAGTGTGACGTTCAGATTTCGAGTCGTTCGTTGTGTTGTGATCTATATTCAGGAAAAATCTTCGAACAAATCTATTACGTATTAAGTGTTTAGTCCATCTTTTGTAGGTCTGTAGGTGTGGGTTCCAAAGCATCCTTGTCATCCTCGAAGTGTAGAAAAAATAAATATTTTGCCGGTGATTTCAAATAGACCGAGTATCTTAAAACAGTTCCGTAATCGTCGCCTCCAAACAATGACAATATTCCTGCGAGTGATAATAATTATTTCCCCCTCTTCCGCTTCATCCGCCCTTTTCTCCGCGCCGGGCAAACTAAGTGATGACTTTCTCGGCGATTAAACTTTCGTCGAACTTTGTCTCGCAAAAGTTTATCGCTTCCACTTTTTGTACCCCCGTCGAGTTTCTATTAGCCGCCTGACTCCTCTCTAGCCTTTTTTATATATATTATTAGTAGTCGCGGGTCGTTTTATTCACCGAAATTTGCAATAGGGAGGTTACCTAGTTTATCCTTCACACGGCTTTTATGTCTGGGATAATGAAGGCTTTTTTATAACTCAGTAGCAATGCGTATTTTCTTAATTTGTTTAATTCGCCAGTTTAAGCCGTACGTAAAATATACGTCTTTTTAATATATTTATGCAAATATAAATATTGATTCGACTGTTATTTTAGTTGAGTGTGAACGTGTAAAATTATTTAATAATGGTGCTATTTAACAAGACTCTTAATTTGCTAATTCCTCTTCAATACTTCACAGCGTGTCTCATTTTTTTATACCATGTTCGTTCCCAACATAGAGCATATGGATCCAAATGGGCATCTAGTCCTGCATTTTCGGATTTAAAAAGATCCGACAGATGGGGAATCGAACCCGCATTCCTCGGATTTCTAGGCGCGCACGCTACCAACTACACTACTGGGGATTATTATATGAAGTTTAATTGTTATACATTTTTTAAACCTAAAAAATATTCTTCTTCCATATCCACCCCTAAGAAGAGCATATAGACACCGCGTGCCGCCTCCAAGAATCCCCGTCGCCCGTTAGTATTCTTGCGTCCTTAGAGGTCCTACCCGCATCCCGTAACACCGCCGAATACATTCTATAGATAGTATTTAGCCGGTCGGCTTAAAGAATAGGCAGGTTAGGTTCAGACTCTCTTGAGGCATCCGCAGTATGTGGCCGAGCTTGGTCCAGCGTTGTAGCTTCACTTTGTCAGTGAGAAGTGGTTGCATGGTCCTTTCTCTTATCTTCTCATTTCGAACGAAGTCATATCACCGTATGCCCAGAGTTTGCCGCAGGAATCTGTTCTCAAAGCTTAGAATACGGTTGTTTTGGGAATTACTCTATTTAAATATTGCCTAAAATCTCACTACAGATTTCTGCAACTAGGCTATCGATATATTGCGATCCTTCCGAAAAGGTTGACGTATTTTGTGTCTTGTAATGCATTCATTTTTGGAAATATAGAGATTATCTTGGAAACGAATGTAGAATTATAAACTGTATCCAAATAATATCGGTGCTTATTTTTTTTTTATCGAAGCTAGCAGTGGAACTTCACGTATAATTTATAGTGTCATACCTTCAGGAAGTGGGATTTTTTTTTAGATTAATGGATAGGTTAGCATTTAGATTTTGGTGTGGAACTAGCGCGGTGTAGTTCGTATATGGCTTAACTTATGGTAGGCTATAGTTTACTTGTAATTTGTCTCAGTGGGGATATAGTTAATAATACAGGTGAGATCCAAACGATCCAAGTATTTTTCATAACAAAGTTATACCGGGGTATATAATGGTCGGGTTATTTAATCAAAACATGCCTACTCGAGGACAGATAACAAACTTAGCCGGCTGATTGACACATTCTTGTTTGCACAAGTGTTTTTTTCATATTCAATAATGTCTAAATGATAACATTAAAATAATTCTACGAATTAATAAATACTACCGATCGTTTTATATTTCTTACGTACGTATCGGTACGTGATAATCGTTAGTTAAAATGTATTGCCACGTTGTAGTTAAATTTTCGTGTATTATTTCGTCACCCAATTAGTAATGACATAAAACTTGTAATATTTTAAGTAAAATGAATATCCAGTTTTTTATAAAATTTATTTCTGACTGGACATACATATTTATATATCGGATATTATCCGTATATTATGTATTATGTCTTCTTATTCCATATATAAGTAAAGGATATGTGCTACATGGTGCCTCCCAAGAATCGCTGTTGCTAACCAGTATTATCATGACGCCGAAATCCGGTAAACTGGAAAAATATGCGAGTCATGTTGAAACTTGAGGCATCCGCAGCACGTAGCCATGCCAGGTACATCGTCGCAACTTGACACGTGTGGTAGTGTTGTTGACACATTCCATTTTCGTATTTCCTCAATGCGAACTCAGTCATACCAACGTATTCCCAGAATCCGGCGCAATTACATCGAGCCCCTTTCGGCAGAAGATCGTAAGCGGAAATTTGATGGACTGGCAACATAATATTGTAAGGAATGCAGCAGCCCAAGTCTAATTTATGTATCACGATATTTTGCCAGTCCATAAAATTGCTGCTTACGATCTTCTGCCGAAAAAGACTCGATATGTTCCTAAAGTTTAGTATACTGTTGATTTGGAAATTCAGTAAGTTTCATAATTCTTGTCGGAAAGAGCATAATGACTATGGGAACTTAAAAATTATTAATTGATATAAACCAGGAAAATAGTTTTAAGCCTATTTTCCAAGTTTCGTTCCTTATTTCCTATCAGAATATATGCCATCGTGTCCGCCCCAGGAGTTTGGTGGATCCGCCTTATTAGGCAGGTGTCCCAGAGTGTTGGATAGTAAAACATTTAATACCGAAAATGGGTATGATCTCGAACACAGCAAAATTGTCTTCGGCTAGGTAGTCACGAAGATGTCTTAATAAATATTTTGTACAATCACTTCGCGATGAACGTTAAATTAAAATTAATTTTAACTATCTTCACATTGTATATTTTTCTGTCCTTATTAGACGTCAACCTGCTATAATCTATGCTATAAACCATGTTTATCGCATATACCGATGATAATCGTTTATATTTTATTGTCGCAGTCAAAACAAGTCTCATTTATCCTGGCTTACGAAATTGAAAAGATGCCCAGTCTTAGCCATCACTGCAAAAGTTTTCTCGCGCAGAAAAACTTTCAACCCCTCCTCCGGCGCGTTTTTCCACCGCCCTCCCGCCTCTTCATCATCGCGCGATACTTTGGCGTGTTATTTATTTGATATCTCCGCAGGCCGCCGTCGTCTTTGGCTTTTGTTTCGTATATTGTTTCACTACACAGAAGAAGAAGAAACTCCCTCCGCCTCTCCTCCGCTAACACTTGTTCCGCGTAATTCGCCGCCTAAATCACCTCTCCTCACTTTGCTAGCCCGGCAATAATTCTTTTCTTTCTCTTTAGACCTTGGCAAAAACTGTCCACTGTGGAATTATTTTTCCAGTGATGTTGTTTGTGGGCTCGCATCAATTCTACATGCTACAAAAACGTAAATTTTACTCATGGAACTGACGTTAAAATGCCTCTTAAAAGTGACACGTTTACTAATATACTTTTTTCTAATTATATCTCTGGCTTTCATTTTTCATATGTTGTTCTATATTGTTACATACAATGATACTTGTAATGTAGCATATGGATTCCTGCTATGACAGGCTTTATCTCTAAATAAAATTATGTTTCACAAATAATAACTGTCGGCTAATTGCTCAACCCAAATATATTTTATTTGTTTACCCAACTACGGGGTACAAAACTCGCATTCTGAAGGATTCACAAGCACGAATGGGTACCCACTCTGTAGAAGGAGACGACTTTCTTTATCGTATCACTTAGATCATTATGATTTACGATTATGTATACTAGCTGTCAAAACCGTTTCTCTCGCATATATTCAGTACGTGCGCTCTTTCCTCACCCAGTTCTTGATTTGTATGTAAAGTGACTAGTTGTTCATTGTCTGTACGGTGTAATGGTATGACACCCGTGTTTAATATTGTTAGGATTTAGTATGCACTGCGGTATTAAAGATGTGGTTTGGTAGTTAACGATTCTTCCAAGATTTTGGCGGCCTATAAATGTATGTTATCAGTTGAGAGATACTGTCGGGCCGCCAAGAGGGATGAGCCATGGTCGGGTTGGTGTAGGAGAGAAAAAGTGTACTTTGTGTAAAAGTTTGCACATTAGGTCCAGGCATTGCTTTTAGTTAGTTTGGTGTAGACTCCCCGATCCCCTTCGCGGCATTGCCAGGGTGCGCTGCTCAAACTGTACGCCTTTCGTTAAAATTGAATATTCAACTACCACTAAAGATTGATTGCGATTTGGAGGATTCATTTTAAATGGCAGAGGAATTTTAACTGATGGAGGACTAGTTCGAGTAATTGGCAATAGCAACATTTTACTATTCAGCATGCACTCATATATTCGTTGGACATGTATTATAGAAGGCATGTTTTGCACTGATAAAATCTGATTTCCATATTATGCGATTCTTGTCTGGCTGATTCTGTGATTGCTCCTAAGGATGATGTTTTTGCTGACCTTATTCATTTTAGGAATGTAAAAACCTTCAAATCAGTACCAGCCGGGAACGGTGATAATCAGAAGCGTTTACCATAATCACTCTTTGTAATGCAGAATTTTAATCGTCACTAAACCAACTGAACATTATTTAAACCTTGAACCGTTCCATACACCCCCCTTTTACTCAAACCTTTCAATTCAAGTACTACTCAACATGATAGCGATAGTACTATACTTTCATAATATACTTTATCTAAGAGGCGCTGCGGTTCTTTCATGTACACAGTTCTTCAGGAATCCCAGTCCAAAGCTCTCTTTCTACGGCTGATTATACACAGCCTTTTCGCATTTTTCTGAATGTTCATCTATCTATCTCCAGGAGCGTTCCAGGGTTCGACTGCCAATTGGTGTGCATACGTATAAATAAAAGGGATTTAGATTTCTCGCATTTAATACGCGACCTATCTATTTCAGTCATTTTACAGCAATATATGTGAATTGTTGAATACTTATAATGTCAATGTCTCAAATCATATACTAATCGAAGTTGATGCATTCTATATCAAATTGTAATTATATTTCGGTCATTTAATTTAACAAAAGTTTGAGGTTCGCGCGAACCTCGGCCCGAGCGTAAATTCGACACAAGTTTCTTCTCCCGGCTAGAGAAGCGAAACAGCGCAGAAAAAAAGGAAAACGGGGACATGAAGAAGAAGAACAAAAGAGCATTAAAACACACGTTTTATTATAATTTTATCATACACAGACACCGCCGTACCTAATTCCGCTAGCCCGCCGCATTGCCATCTGAACTTTTCATTTTTGTTACATTCCGAAAGAGATATTATTATTTTTAATTGTGAGACTTTATTTAAAAAAATGATTCTTAGATAGTTTTGACAATGGCGTGGCATACCAGATAACACTGCCAAATTCTTATGATACCTTCATAAACATAAATGAAACAGTGGGTTAAATATCTTGTAAATATGACATATGTTTTTCGTTATTTTATTTTCGATCCAAAAGATCATAAAGATATTAATTTGTATAAATGAAAGCAATTACCGTTATTTGTTTAATGTTTGCAACTCAATATTCAATAAGTAACATAATATAATAATTTAGTTTCCGATGGCACACGTCGAATAATGACTTTATTGCTCTGCAGCATAATCTTTATGATTTGATTACATTATATTTGTTATTTCTTTATCTCATTTCAATTCACAACAAAATCAAGGGCCACCGTGATCACTCGGCTATTACATTACACTATTAAGTATTATCATTTTATTGATGGATCATTTTGTTGAAATAGTTATACAGCTTTTATTTCAGTTATACTATTTCCAATAATATTTTTCTTGATTCTTTTAACTGACGCGTTTTCATCCATTTAAAAAGGGGATGATCGTAAAAACTTCTGACAGCTAAATTATGTCATTTGTATCATTTGCATATTGCGAGGATACTCAATGAACGGAGTTGTCAAATTTATGCTGTTGGTAAGCCATGCTCAGCCAGAATAGTGCAACGTTGTAGTTTAATTTTGCCATTATTCTTGTTCACTGATTTTGTTGTACTGTGATAATTTCGGTGGATATTCGATATTGGCTTCTCTTGTCTATTCTCTCGGTGACTACTTTTAGAATAAACTATTTCTATTCGAATCATAGGCACGTGTTGGTCTTATATTATATATAGTAACTCCGTCAAATATAAGTAGTATATATAACTGATATCGTATCGAATGAAATGTACGAACGTTTTACTTGGCACAATTTGTCAGCGTTTTACTATCAAAATTAATTCCTTTTTTTTCATCCGAAAGGTGTCAAAGAATATAATTCAGGTCTCGCATAAACTTCTGCTTTTTTTCTGCAGCCGGTAGACTTATAAAATCGGTTCGAACAATTTCAGCTAGTAAGTGTATTTCTACAATTCTCATTGATAGCGTCGCTGTTTAGTTTGGCTAAAATAAGGTTATGCCGAACGGATTCTTCTGGAACGGTACTTGCTATGGAGTATTTTTTCTCTCCTGTGAGTCACTTGTTTTCGATGCTATAGTTTCATCGTTTTAGTCGATAAAACCTAGAAAAATCTCATCATTTTATTGTTGTCCTTTTTATGGTCAAACATTGACCATTGAGCGGAACGTCACGATTTTCTTCCTTTCGCTGCTTCGTTCCACGTCCACTGTTTATTACGATAGCATTCGTGGTTTTTTCTGTCAGGTGCTGTGACTCACATCCGGTGTGAATTATTGCTTTTGCATTCCAAAAAGCTATGATTATTCTTAATCACTCAATGTACGGATACGCGTGAACTTTCTCTTTGTCTTCTCGTATCAGCTTGGGTAGCATTGTGTATAGGTTCTTTCAATGTCATAGGTTCTTTCTTAGCCACAAAGATCACTTTCTTCTGGTATCATAATTATCAAATGCTATATTTTGTCTTAAATTGCAAGTTCTTCTCGTACATCCACTTCTCTCAATGTTGCCAACAAATTGAAGGTTTCACGATTTTCTTATTATTTTCATCCATAATAATTTGTTATATTTTCATATTTGTCAGATTATTGTGTTATTTATTTTCTATTTTACAGAATATTTGTGTATGTAATAATATGCTGGAGTACCCAGTTGATGAATATATTCCAATGTATTAATGGATATTTGTTGTCCCTCCTCCTTTCCTCGTTATAGTACGCGTTATCACCAGCCCCTGCCGCGTCGAACGGATACGGTCCAGATTCCCCTTATTTTCCTTTCGCCGGTGGTGCCGCAGGTCCGAAACACACCTCCAGAAATCCTCACAGAGGACCACAGCACCACCAATCTCCGAGCAATCACAACCACCACCACCACCATCCGAGTCATCAACAGCACCCCCACGTCGGCCCCATTCACCACAATAATAACGCCGGTGGCAACAATAGCACTCCTTCACATCACCTGCATCATCATCATCACCATCAGCAGGATTCGGGAGGGGGAGGGGTCGCCGCTGACGTTCCACCTCAGTGGGTGAGTGAGCAGAGGGCCTTATTCGTGTTCCCGTATGCTTGCTTGACTATCTTGGCTTCTTCTTTTTTTCACTTTGGAGACTGTCATTTTTTCGTGTGTTTCTTCATTTGGATGTCTACCCGTTTTGTTTTGTACTTGACATTTTGGCTTTTTTCGTTTTGTTTCTAACATGTGTTTTGTTTGTTTAACGCTGGGCATCTGTATTGTTTATGCTGTTATCTTGTTTTGCTATGTCTAAGACACGTTTTTTTTTTGTATCTAACTCAAATTACATTTGATTCGTATTATTTAATACTGGGAATGTTTCTTATTTGTGTTGTTTTCAATGACCCTTCCTTTTTATCTAACTTCATTCGTCCTGATCCAATTTTCGCTGCATCGATGACGATGATAGTGTTTGTTCTCCTTTGTTATGTTTCTTGTCCACCGACCACCGACGACAATTACTTGACATCATAGTCTTATGGTTTCTTGTATACCTCATTTGTTTTTGTTGTCGTGTTAGCTACATTTTCTTATTTTTGTCGTTTTCGTTAACATGGCTCTCGCATCATTTTTTAATCTTGAATTGTTGCACCCTGTCCGTTGTTCATTACCAAGTTTTGTGTTTTATTCGATTTTCTGTCCGCATTTTGTTGTTTTCGTCATCGTTTGCCCATTTTTGTTTCGATGTTGTCGTTTTTAGTAAGCAGTAATTTTTTCATAGCAATACTAGTTTAGTCCCTATTTACAGATTATCCTGCTTTGAATGTGTTAACTTGCATTATATGTTTTGTTTCGTATTTTGTGTGCCTTTAACTAATTATTAATTTATGTGTACTTGATATTGTCAACATATTTCAATATTATATTTGAATAGCTTGATTTCCTAATGATTATGATAATTCTCGATTTATTCTTACTACTAGGCATCCTATCTGTATTATTTTTGTATAGTTACTGGATATGAACTCGCAACCTCTGATATCAGGTAATACAAAGCTCGACCACTGGAACGACCGTTAATTTAAAACATTAAAACCGTTCTACCATTATATTTTTTTTTTTTAGTCATGATGAAAATAGATAAGCTGGTACAGAATAGTCGCTTTAAAATGTATACTATTTATGCAGAGGCGTAATATATGTATTTTTTCTCTTCCGTTGATAAACTTCTCCCCGCTATCGTTACTCAAATGAAAACAGGAAGGAGGGAAAACCGAGCTAAAAAATATGAATTTAGTGCTTTTGTTTTTAGGCCAGATGTTGTGAACATTTTCTTTTCTCGTTGATTAAATTTTACTATAGCATCAATTATAATATATGTATGTATAGTTTACTATAGCAATTTGGTTGACTCTTTAGTTTTTTATTAAAATATCTTTTGCGATCAAAAGCTGTTTGATATACTTTTATGAATTGCTTACGATACAGTCCGAAGAGCATAGAATCTCTTTGTCAAGGAAGTTAATTATATTATGTATTATTATTATACCATGTTCGGTCCCAACATGGAGCATATAGATCTACACGGTGTGAAGATATTCACTCCGAAAGAGGAGTAAATGGATCTCCGCAGTGTGAAGACGTCTTGACAGATTATTTTTTACGAGAATTGTTTATCAGACAAATACTTAACCCAATGGGCATCCAGTCCTGCATTTTTCGAATTTTGAAAATCGGACAGATGGGGAATCGAACCCGCATTCCCCGGATTGCTAGGCACGCACCCTACTAACTACGGTACCGGGGAGACGTATTAAAAATACCTATTTTTTCATATGAATAAACGCATATTTAAAACTATTTAAACGCACGTTTTAGCCTGAATCATGTAGATTTTGAAAGTATTTTAATATTCCTTTATTTTATCATTATTATTTTTTGTTCAGTGATATAGTAAGTATTATCTACTTGTTATTCGGCCGTCGCTGGAGGGTCTTTCCATCACTGCCCTCTGTTTCGAAGTTTGCATTGTATTGCGTGCTATTGGTTGACTTGTAATCAATACTTTTTAATATTTTTGATCCCAAGATTACTTTTGATAATTGATAAAAACTCATTTTGTTTGTATTAAATACAAATGTGCTGGAATAACAAACGCACGAGTGCAATTATAATAAAATATACACCTACCATTTTGGATTAACAGTGTCTAGTGTAAATGTTTCTTATTTAAATTCTGAATTATTTAAAACTTTTAAACAAATGTTTAACAGGTTGTTTTATAATTGATTAAGTATTTTTATAATTAAATAGGTTA
>JAGVSQ010009349.1:0-13689 GCA_022683975.1 Rhyacophila evoluta | reverse complement strand
TTGTCAGACAATTACTAAACCTAATAGGCAACCAGTCCTGCATTTTTTGGATTTTTTAAAATCCGACAGATGGGGATTCGAACCCGCAACTCTCGTGAAAAAGAAAAGTCAAGATACACCTTCGCATTGTGGAAATCCATATAATCCATGCTCGGAGCGGATATCTTCACACTGTGTAAATTTATATGCTCTGCTTTCGGAGCAGACATGGTAGCAAAAAAAAGAGAGTAATTTTAATGCAGCCACATGTTCCAAACAACATATTGTCAACAATTGACTATAAAAATCGATGAATGATTATGTCAAATTTAATCATCTACCTGTTTTATTACCTGGCTTTGTCTAGAACAGATTCAACTAATTTTTTAATCAAGTTTATTTCAAATTTATTTCATTACTTGGTTGTATATACATTATTTTTAGCCTCTTATTGGTCGTCTGTAATCAAGTTTAAGGTTGAAAGTAACTTGGTTAATTTAAAAATAGCAAACAAAATAGCGTATAAAAATTTTAGGTCCACACTGTTAGCCATTTGGGAGAAGATTCTATGACAGACAGACACAATCATACACACGTATCGTATTTTTTGTTTATAGTAACGGTAGCTTTTTAAGTTTAATCACGTTATTTTGTCTATGGTAATACTAGCTGAAGACACCCAAAAGTTTTATTTCTTTATCACTTCTGCGTAATGCTGCCACGTACGAGTAGTTAGAGATTATCTATTTAAGTGATATAGTGAATCAAACTTGGGAATTTTTTTTATCTTTTAACCGCCATTATTCACTCAGTTTTTTTCAGTTATTGCATATAGTAAGTACACTTATAAACTGGTCAAACAGCTACACACATCAAAACTTAACTTTATAAACAAACATAATACATACTATAAAGTATTTCAAATTGGAATATCCATATGCACCACGCGTAAAAAGTACATATTATAAACGGTTAAATGAAATTATATTAATATATCTTACTTGCGTTACTTTAGTAAAAACGGCGATAAATAATGTACACAATATTACAATTTTCATCATTTTAGCGGCACGAACAACGGATTTTCAAAATTAATGATAATAACGGGTAATAAAGATATTATATCTTTTGCTACCAAACTTTTACTGATAAGAAGCGCATACGAGTTATCGTTTTTATATGAAATATTTTTAAACTAAAAAAATAGTGTCTAACCGTCACTTACATATTTGATTGTTACTCATTATTATAACAACAAAAATATTTTTATAACAACGAAAATTTATTATTCAAATTGTAATTTTCAGGTGATACATCTTGGATAATAGATTTTTTTGTGTATCAGTAAAAAATCTACATAAAAAAACTGTTTATGTCTCCGATTACGATAGGTTAAAGACTGAATATATGAAAAATAATACGTAAATTCCAATTGATTTAACAAAAGTGCCAAACAGTACAAACATTATTTAACCTAAATTTTCTTTTAGCATTTACCTACAGCATTCATTTCAATCGTCTTTTCGGTTTTGTTGTTTGTTTTATGACACCGGAGCTTTAATTTAATTTATTAAATGTTCGATCCCAAATAGAAGCATTTGAATCTACGCAGTATGAAGATACCCTCTCCGAAAGTGGATTACATAGATCTCCGCAGTGTGAAGACATGTCTAATAGATTATTTTTACGAGTATTGATGGTCAGATTCCCGCATTCCCCAGATTGCTAGGTGCGCACGCTAACCTCTAAGCCACCAGGGAGAGAGTATAATATAAGGTATAATAATGTTAAAAATAATGAAATATACTCATCTTTACTAAAAGTCATGCAACTTTACCGGAATTAAGACAGCTGTAGATGCTTCCAAAGAACAAGACACAGTTGTGAAATTCTGGAACCCATGAATGTTAAATTTTGTATCCAATATAGATTACTATAAAAACATAAATGCCATTTTTACTGAAAAAATCATGAAAACCGATTCATTTTGATCGATTTATTTATGTTGAGTTATATTATTTGTAATTCAAATTTAATTTCGTCGCCTTATTGTATAGTCGATTTGCGCGCTTTGACGCCGTAAGTTGCTAATTCGGATTCCGCGGTTGCAATATGGTGTCAGAGTAAAACGATAATCCTACAGCTTATTTATTCTCATGATTAACCTCCCATGGCAAGTTTTTACATCATGTGGATTTATTTACTTCACGCTGGTGGCGGATCCTTCTAAAAATCCCTGTAAAAAAGTGTTAATATACCACATAATTATACAATGAAGATTGCATCTCTATCCTCTTTTCTATATAATTCTATCCTCTCTGGAAAGACATTAGTATTAAAATATTATAACAACAGTATTTTTCAATATTAAACATATCCTAGACTATTTTTTTCTATTAGATACTGTACGAGTTTATAAAAAATCTATCATGTCCTTTCTGAAAGTAAAGCATGTGTGTCATAGATTTCAACAATGTAATCACCCGAGAAATGAATTAAATAGGTTTCCACACTATAAAGAGTAAGTTATTATATGTTGACAGATTATTTTCACGAGAAGCAATCATCGGCGAATCGAAAAAAATATTAAGCATCTAGCCCTGTATTTACACATTTTTAAATCCTACTTCTACAAGATTTGAGTCCACAATCTCTAAGTCCAAAGCGCGTGCCCAAATTATCGGCCACCGGGGCTTAGTATAACAAATTAATGATACTACTGTCAAATAAATAAAAAGTGTACATTTTATTTTGATGATTTTACTGTTGAAACCTTTTAATATTGAGTGATTCAATAAAGCACATATTTTTGAATATAAGATTGTTTATTATAACAAATAAGAGCAAATATAATATTATTATATTAAGAGTATAATTTGAAAAAGACTGTAGTATAAAAATGAAAATTTAAATTTTAGGTCACACACAATGCTTTTTTTGAAAAGACAAATTCTTCAGTTTACAATACAATGATATCTTTAGGATACTTATTGTTAAAACAGACGAGGTATTCCCAGAATTTTTCTTCGGGAGCTGTACCAACTTGGCTCTTGCAGGCATCTACTGCCGCTGTGAATTTTGTGGAATCCGTATGAGTAGAGATCATCTTCAGTGCTGCTTCTTTGTCGATTTCCGCACTCGAGGCTATCAAGTCGAGAACTTTATAGACGCAGTACGCATAATCTTTCAGCAGGGGGTCGTTAATTGTATAATCTCCCATACGCAATTTGGTGACAGTGCTTGGATTTACTAGCGTTTTCCGAATACATTTTGACCTGGCTGCATGGATTTCTTCCCATTTTGCGGAAGATAAAGTCTGTAACAGAAGTATAAGAAAAAGGTATTTCTCAAAGAAAATTATAAGTCGAACTGGATTAAAGTATCTCCTCTTCCCACTAGTAAATGAATCGTTTTGGGTTGAGTAACATTCATTAAATAATACTGCCCGGTGTTAAATAATGCGTGATTGCAAGTTTTTCATTCTTTATATCGTCGCATTATTGGCAAAAGACGTTAAAGTAAAAACGTGAGTTTTGAGATAATCGAGTTGTAATGTTTGAGTCTCTCTGTTAAATACATTTTACGACATTTTTTATCCAATAATACATTATACTTTAAGAAATTGTCGTAAAATGTATTTAACAGAGAGACTCTAACATTAAAACTAGATTATCTCAAAACTCACTCTTTTACTTTAACGTCTTATGCCAGTTATACGAAGATATATTCCTCTTAAAAACTCATATGATTTCAATAATATCATTACGAAATAAAGGCATTGATCAATATTAAGAGATATATTTAGTTTGTATTAAATACAGGAACGGCCTGTGTAATGGATAACGTTGGTATATAAATTTTTGAATAGGTATGTTGGGTAGCGTTGATCATTCGTTTGATTGATGACATTATATTTTGGAGGGGGAAAGAGGGAGTATTCTGAATGGTTTCTCAATGTATGAATATTATCTGCCTTGGAATGTCGCTTCTATGTTTCCGTCATTTTCCTTTCGTTTCTTGCGCTTATTATATATATTTTGACTTTTTATTACATAATAAAATGATTTATGTAGCTAATTGTAGTAATTGATTTAGCAATTTTTAAAAATTTGAATGTTAAACTTAAATTTTAGCTGGACATTTGAAGTTCAGGACTGTCGCTTGTTTAATAATAAGTTAAATCAATTTATATATTTTTTAGTTTTTCACTGTTGAAAAAAGGAAATATCGTCAAAGAGAATATATGGCAGTATTTTGATCAGGACTAATTATTTTTATTAAATTTTTCTGGTAACCGAGTGGTTAGTGTACGTGGCTTGGATCCGGTGAATGTGAGTTTGATTACCATAGCTGCTGAATTTGATAAAATTCAAAAAATACAGAATTGGTAGCATAACGGGTTGAGCAATCGACTGACAATCAGTTCTCGTGAAAAAACAATTATCTTCAAAGCCGTAACAGCATGGAGAACCATATAATCAATTTCTGGAGTGGCTATCTTCACTCTGTTGAAATCCATATGGTCCATGTTTGGATGTAAATAGCATAGTACCACGAATGCACGTAGGTCCATATATTTAATGTCTTACGACGTGTTTGAAACATGCTTACGATCATATTCATCATAAATTCTAATCTTCGTCTAAGCTTCTATATAAAAACACTTTGTTAAGATATGAAATGTCCATAAAATAAAGACGAAGTCAACATTGTCCTATTTATCAAAAAAACGGTTTTCTTAAAATTAAAGCGTATTTAATGCATTCTTTTCTCAAATCCCGATTTTAAGTTAATGAAGCATGGTAAACCTATGTATAACTGTATACTATATATGTGGTATACGCAAAATGACAAATGATATTCTGATATAAAAAAAATAAGCCAGAAAAAATAACTTATAAGGATATTCACATTTGTATTAAAAACAAATAGAGGTGAAACTACGCTTCATTCAAAAGTGTTAAACATGTATAAAAAAAATGATGTAAATTTTATAAAAAGAAGAGATAGAGTATTATACAGCATGTTGTTTTGAAAAACTTATATGTCATCAGTATTATTAATTGTTATTAGATGTAAGTAAAGATAAAAGGCGATTTGGAAATCAATACCTATTTTATATATCATGGAGATTTTTTATCGTAAATATATTTTTACAAATATGCACGATCATATTAGAGGCGGTCAAAATTAAAAATGCCACCGTCTATGACAAAATAATTACAATTAGTCGTTCATATTATATTTATGTTAAATATAGGAATGCACAATTTATTTAAACTGACATGTCACAAACTCCACTTTTAGTTGAAAATTATTTAATAATGGCATCTTGTTGTGTCAGCCTGTATGCATGTCCCGTATTAATTTGACAACTCAAAGTCATTGAAATATATTGAAAAAAAGTCCCAAGAGCATTTGACAACTCTGTTTTCAACAACGTTGTGTTCGGAAACATACACTGCGAAATATTTAGTTCTGCTATTTTTTTGTCTTAGGATCTGTCAAAAGCGTGAAGTTCTACAAATAAATCGTTAAGAAATTTGTTTTATATCAAATTAATCCCAACAATAAATAGCAAAACAATTAATTTTTACGCCCTGCTGTAAAGTTGTCATAAACGGAGTCAGAAAACTTGTATTTTCCTTATTTTGTATAACAGTAAATAATTAAAATGCCAATATCGATAAAGTATTTTCCTTATTATCCATGATATGACTTTGATGAAAATTACTGTTTTCCTATAAACATTCTCTTATCACAAGTTGTATAACATATTAGTTTCACAACAATACTATGTTATATTATTTTGTGGATCCGTTTTGAGTAAACTCACAATAAATGTTTTACTAGATATATTACTGAACTATTAAAAAGACTGACATTGTTATCAAATATTCATGAGACTGTGTAATATATACATAATAATAAATATTTTCCATACACGAAAACGTACAAATTAAGCGGTATTTGTGCGTAAGTGGTAGATAATTTTCAGTAAGTAGATTAATATGTTTATAATTGACTATCTGTAGCTGACTGTAAACAATTCAAAACACGTGCGGTGTATTGTTACACATAATAATAACACATTTATATTTATTTAATCGCTGCTTTACATTTAATAATTTAGAAATATTCTGAATAATCCAATGAAACCACACATTAGTGTTTACCACTCTATTATAAGATTACAATTTTGTAATACGATTATGAATCCAGACGCAGTTCTATGTTGATTCTATAAACACAATTTTATAAATATATTTTTCTAAAAAATTTTCACTCGAAAATTTATCTATGAAGTATTCTTCTTCACGATTTTTTTTTTTAATAATTCATTATTAATATTAAGCAGAGACGTTTTGCATTTAATACGCTATAACATGATGTTGATTTGTATGCAGATACGGGAAATCGTGTTGGCTGTTTGTCGAACTTACTAAATGTGCCCAACGACGTCTCGTCTTGTTCGTACACCTAGTCTTAAATTAGGCATACGCCAATCTCCTATATCAAGAAGCGATAAACTTTATTCAATGGGACTGTCTTCGAAATTTGGACTTATTGTACAACCCGAGATTTAAGGTGTCAAGCATTCTAGTTCGATGAAGTAACACGTATACAACTTAAGTTCAAAAATAATCAGACGGAGTCAGCAATTACGACTTTGTTTCACATGAAAACTCAACATTAAGAAAAGTTTTTTTAGAAAATCTATTGCGCACTCGTACGGTAAATAAAAACAAGGTATTTGAAACCACGACGCTTAGTACCAAACTATTCATAAACGAGTATGCTTATCAAATAGACCACTACAATATCGTATTTATATTATTAATATAATATAACTTGTATTTCAATTATGACACTAATGATATAACTATGTAAAGATTTTTGTTGTTCCCAAAAAATACCTCCACTATTCATTGCTTTATAGTATTCGATTCTATTCAGTCCAATAATCTCAGTTTAGTCTTTAAGTTCTGAACGTACGTAATTTCTTATTTAATAAATAATTTTAAATAAAATTGAAGTATGTAAATAATTTGGGTTTGTGTAATAAATTATTTTTTACCTGAACGAAAATTATAAAACTTGCAACGAAAAACAACACGGCCGCTATTATTTTCATTTTGAATCCAATTTTTACAGCAAAAAATTATCACACACTGACGCAAAATACACAAAAACTAATTTATATATATTTGAAATATTTCACAGTGACGAATAATGAATTATAATTTGATTTTTTTATATTGATTCGCAAAGCATGCGAATATCAAACTGCAGGCAGTTCTGAGCATTTTTTTTTATGTTTCTCGATGTGAAACAATTTTTCTTATACTTAATTTTTAATAATCATTTCCGTAAATACACGTTGAAATCAATAGACAACTTTAGAAAGTTATTACAATCCCAAAAACTTGATCTTGAAAAGATTAAAAATGGTATAAAAATACTAAGTGTGATTGTTTTATTCTTGTTATTTAAACGCATATGCTTGTTATGTAAAGCTTGTGTCCACTACTTAGATTTTTTTAAAGCATAATAATTTAATGTAGTATCTGAGGGTCTGTAAGAGTGGAATTATATGTCATAAGAAAATAAGAGTAAAGTTAAACAACCATTTATCGGAATTTGTGTAATTTCACGTATACTGAATGATTGAACAGCAATTGATGAAGAAAATTATCTTGTAGAAGAAGCGGATGGTTTTTTCGATGACTTATTTGATTTCGGGAAGATAGATGAAAAGTCCTGTTGATGGAAGGAAGTTATCTTGTATTTGAGGATAATTTTCAATTGATTCTTTGCATTTATAATACTTCATCATTATTACTAGTAGTGATCATTGCTTAACCAGTCAATCGGTTGATGCGTTAGGGCAATTTACTAACTAGCACACATTTAATTTTTTTTGAAAAAAACCACAATGAAATTTAATTAATAAAAAATTTAGTCCAGTGGATAAATGAGACAGATTATTTTCCAGGATTTTATAAAATAGCACCCAGTTAAATCACACTCACTATTAGATATTATCCTAAAAATGGTTACGAGTATATATATTCTCCTTCTTAAAACTGAAAGAAGAAGATAACAGATTAATACGATTAACCAAACTGCGGACGATGTTAATATTTTTGAATTTGTAGAAATTTATTTTGAGAATCTTTGGTTAAATTACACCTATTTGCTGAACATGATGCTGTCAAATAATTCAATGCTATAATAATAAGTACCTGCCTATCAAATAATTTCGCAGTCAATATCAAACGATGTTATTTTCCTCATATAATAACGGCTTTTCACATAATTTAATAGATATTTTTTGTAATAAAATGAGGTCACAATGGAGTTAATGGCAATAATAGTAATTTCATGGTGATATAATTTCGACGAAAATTCTCTGTGGTTTTCCATGCCATTATCTGACAAATATGAATTCATTAGACTAAATGTAATACAGAAATTTGTTGAGTAGTTACTATTTTAACCTTTAAACAATGAATTATTGACAAATTAATCATTGATTTTAAGCTTCAAACGTATTTGAAATTTATATGTACTCTATGGATTAATATAATTTAAGCTTTGGTAGACAATACACCTTCATTATATTCATAACAATATACACTCGATACAAAACATATGATTCATTGGAACGGAAGTGATGAAACTATTAATTTACTTTTATCATATACGGCAGAGCATCCATAGAAAAATATCAAGTTCATAATCATCATCATTATTGATCATCACTGTTTATGAATTTATGAAATAAGACCTTTTGTGTCCGTCGCATGATTCTTCCACTATTCAAGCTTGAGTCTACACATTTCAACCGTCAATTAGTCTCCTGATTTTGTTTTCTTACAGCGTGTTTCAAAATCATTTAATGGAAAGTCTTATTTATAAATCAGGATCTGCCCTATGAATTTGTTTTAATTTGATATTAATGACGAAACGATCGTCATTGTACAAAATATACATAGTTCAAAGTTGCAATATTCTCATATTATATTTTAACACTTCTCATAAAAAGCAAACAAGATCTAATCGGTGATAAATAGGTTCATTTTATCTTTCAAACTTTTTCGATGCGTTTAATTGATCTAATAAAATTTTCATAGAGATTAATATAGGCTATCGTCTACAAGATTTCTCTTAATACCATAAAGTTTTAAGTAATCTATTATTACATTAATTTTTCAGTATGATTTTTAGCAATCAATGTTACTTATAAATTATGTTTATAGTGTATCATATTATTATCCAACATGTGAGGCAATGGTAACTTTTTGATTTACAGCAATATTATCTTATTTCGTATAAAAAAAATACTTGAAGTGCTTCATGGTCAATTTCTCACTAGAAAATATTGTGTATATATAATATAACCAGTAGTCTAATTATTTTACAGTGAAAAAAGTATTATTGCTTCACTGCTTAATAGTATATGTTAAAATATGACGTAATGTTAAGATACGAAAAACACAAAAAATCTAAATAGGACCAAAAAGCATTAAATTAGCAAATTGCTGACATTCTTTCGCCAAAACAAAACGAAAAATACCATTTTCTTTTGGCTGAAATAAGTAAAAGTTTCCTTAAAAGAAAAAAAAAAAAAAGACGGGTTCAACTCCCTACAGTATTTTATTGCTAGGCATGTGTTTTTCTTCGAATCAGATTTTTTTCATGAATGTTAGCAGTATCAATTCCTCTCTCGGAATGATTTAGTGTCTGTGAAAACATCTGAAGCTTCTTAAGGAGAAGATTGGAAAGAAAATCTGCGGACACTTTGAGTCTCTTGGGCGCTGTACATTACAAAGGAAACAATCTATGGAAAGGTTATCATTGTAGCAGTAGGGTTGGCAATATTGTTCATCATATCCTTTCTCTTACATTCTTATATGAGAGGAGTATTTCCTAAGTGAACTTATTTCACTATGAAATAAAATTGAAAAGAGAACAGTCGTATTTTTTGTATTAAATACCACACGATATTCACTGTGGAAAGAAAAAGGACGTAACAAATTTTACAGGAGGCAAAAAACGTTTATTTAATGATTTTGAGCCACGTAAATTTACGTCAATTTAGTTTTCAATGTGGTAAATAAAGATTTGTTTGTTTTTGCAATCTTCAGAAGCATTTTCAATAAGAAAAAGTTTTGACCTATCTTTAAAAACTTAGATACCTGGGATGGCTATTTCTTATCAATATATATACGATCAATACGACATTTTCTTTTAGAATAACCAAGGATAATTAGATTGAAGTTGTTTTATGGTAGATTATTCTCATTTTTTATGAGTTTTTATAGAATTTTGTGTCTCCCACTGTGTCTGGCTTCAATAAACTTTCATAGATGTTACTCAATTTTAGAAATGGTAATAAGCAGATGCAAGAAGTGAGCCCAAATTGCTAAACGCGCACGCTACCATAGAAATAATTTGTAAATATATAGGTATATATTTCGATTAAAATTATTAATAATATGAATTTAATTTAGTATTACAAGCGTGGCAACCCTGTTTGTTTCCACATACTGTCAAAGTTTTCAGTTACGAAACTTTCAAACGTTGCTCCTCCATGCTTTCATTGCAAAGAAAAGCGCCGATAGCAGGTGTTAAGTTATTTTTACTAAGACTGTAAGAAAACTCATCCCCATAGGTGTAAAAATAAGGGATGAGAAGCATTTATTTTTCTTGCGTTGTTGGGAATTGTTTTGAGATTAAAGTTCAACGATTATTTTCACCTGGCCTTCTCGGATCAACGCCTCGTCCAACGGTCGCGCATCAAAACTTTTAAAAACGTATAAAACATTTAAAAGATATAAACAGTAAATAGTATGCATAGGCACGCATATATAAAGCGAGTAGCGGTCTAGACTCGTCTGAAAAATTTGCATATTATTACCAAAATGAGCTGCAAACTCACTTTTTATTCAATATTAATTCTTACTATGACGCCGTTATATTACTATGCGAAAAATGAATTCACTTTGGAAAAAAAATTAAATTAATTTAAAATATAAAAAATCAAATTCCCGTGTAAAATTTCTTCGGGTGTCGCCTTATTTGTTATGTTTGGTACATATAGATATAAATTTACCACGTTCACTCCAAAAGTGGATTACGTGGATCCACAACATATAAATATATCCGCTTTGAAAGTAGAGTATGAATGGATCTCCACAATATGAAGACGTGTATTGTCAGATTATCTTTGACGCGAATTGGTTGTCGGACAATTATTGTTCAACCCAGTAGACATCCAGTTAGATGTAAGACACGTACACTTACTTCTACGCTGCTGGGGAGAGAATGTTTAGCTTATTTCAATTTTGTTTTCTAGAGTTGTTTTGTGATTGAATTTATGTTTGGTATTTTTTAAATTAAGATATACACGTAATTTTTATAATGTGGTAGTACAATGATTTAAAACTGTATAATACAAATGTTTATTAAGCTATATATCCAAAGACTATGAATACAAAACATAATCTGATTATGATACTGTGAAAACAGCAAATTTTCTTTTTGTTTCAACTTCACCTTCTTATTATTAAAAAGTTAGAAAATTTGTGAATTTTTAAAAATCAAGTTTTATACGTGATCCATCATTATGTTTAAGCGTAAAGTCATTGAACCATACTGTCCAACCAACCAATAATGATAAAAAAACTGTAGTACATATATAAAAAATTCGCTTACCCAGAGAGGGATTTAGTATCATTTGTGTCTAGAATTAAATAATATAGAAAAATCTCTACTATAAAATACTGTAATAAAAAAAACTGTCAAAGTGGTTTATTGTACACGAGTGATAAAACACCGTAAGTCGTAGCGTTTTGTATTCTTCTAAAACCCTTTCATTCATCAAGCTTTCCAGATTTCAAGAGCTTAGATTTTTTCAGAAGTGCTTTCCTAGAAGCTCATTAGGACTGGCGTATTTATATGTAAGGTGTATTCAGTGATATGAAAACTTAATATTCTATTTTAAATTTTCTAATGAAATTAAAATATACAAGTATTCGTATAAAAAACATTGTAATAATTGAGTTTTTGTTTTTTAAACATAGACAAAAATACACGACTGAATGAAAATTATATAATAATTCATCACAGAATTCTAACTTGAAAACATTTATTTTTTTAGCCGGTTTTTGAAGTTTTTTACATAAACTGTCTTCTATTTTAATAGTATACTTGTTTCAATTATTCAAATACCATTTCACGTAGAAAATAGTGTCGAGTTTATTTAATTGTCATGAAAACTACTTTCATAGGTTAATAGGGCTTTTTAATATTGTATGTATATCTTTAGTTAACACAAAATAAATGTTTTAAACATGATAAACAAAAAAAAATATGGTAAAATTTTAAGTAGTATCCCTACACACACAGCCTAAGGAGAAGTCAGACGGAAAAAATTCGGTCACGAATCACAATTTAAGCAGAAGTCCTTAGATTTGTAAAAAGCATTTAAAATTAAATGTTATCTGATTCGGTTAGAATTATAAAGTATTTTAGAATTATTCTAGAACAAATTGTAGAATTAACATTTATTTACATTATTATTTTACGCCTGGAAGTTGTTTCAAAGACATTGAAAAAGTAAATAAAATTGTTTGTTGAAAACGATGTTGAAAATCACTGATTATTTTTTTCAGGCCGACCCGCCTCGCTAATCCGAGCTTACTTACGATATTTAAATAAACCGACAAGTAAACAATGGTTAATCCGTTTAGTCCTGTTAATAAGCTTAGTGTTTATATATTTTAACGCTTTATTTTAATATGTATCCATGCACACTATCAGTCATAAAATAAATATGTATAATCCTTCCATACTGTGAAATTATGTTAAGATAAGTCCTCTTTTAAAAGTGCCATGTCATACTATAAATTGTGTACGGTAGCTTTAAAATATGAAGGAATATCCGTATGAATAATGTTCGGCCATGAATTAGTTTCGAATTATGCTCGTAAACGTAGTCTTAACCAAGAATTTTCATTTTCATTTTCATATGTGTATCCTTAATACTTTCCTAAAAAAATTGAGAACATTAATTAGTTGTTTTTTTATTCCTAAATGTAAAACTAACCTATCAGTACGACGTACAAAGTTTTGCTCTTAACGAAGTTGTCTTCGATGTAAAATCTGACTAATTCTTGATCTTTTTTCTCTTTTGTTAAAATTACCCGGTTACTCTGGATTGCTTTGCTTATTATAATATATAATCAATCTATAATCTTCTGTTATTATTATTATTATACTATTATGTAATATTGTGCTGCCGACCTTAGTATTTCTTGCAATAAGCCACCTCACACTTATAATTTTTTTTATAAATGAAATGATGGCCAGCCGAAAAAAGTTCGTGGAGCAAAAATCGTGACAGATAAAGCGAGAAAATGTGGTGTTTTTATTTTAAATCCACATTTTATATTTCTACTGAACGATTTTATCTTTCGCTGTTTGAGGATATCCTGTTCCGATAAGTGATGTGTAAAGAATATTTCAAAAGTAACATAAAAAAATATACCAAATTAGCACATGTGAAAATTTATTAAAATTTTCTTATTTTTTTCATTTCTATGCATTTAATTTGACATTTTTAGCCAATTTCTATTTCACTATGTTCACAATACAGGGGAACACAAACTGTTCTATCAAGAAATTTTGGAGATCAATCGAGCA
>JAGVSQ010009348.1:0-13689 GCA_022683975.1 Rhyacophila evoluta | reverse complement strand
AATAATAAGAGGGCAGGAACATTGAAAGCAGAACTAAATAAAAGCTTATAAAAATGAATAATAGATGGAGAAAAATGGATTTAACATACCTTCGGATTAGCCTTCCTTTGCATGGTTCGTAACTCATATCGTAATTCAATTCCTGTTTGAGGGTGTAGCATAGACCTTGGCCAAAGCGTGACTCTCCTTTTTTTATTATGTATCTGAAGATATTAACGGTTTTGAATGTAATTCATTGTATGTTTTGTAAATATTTACTAGTTTAGAAGAACTGTATCTTAAATACAATGCGTTTTATTTGAATCGATTGCAGTAAAAAAACAATTTAAAAAATCATGCAATAGCCACTCAGCGAATTCATAAAGGAAAGATTCTAAATAGCAGTGTATAAGAAAATGATGAATTTAAAACAATATTGAAAAATTTGATAGATAAAATTAGTTTTACCAATGGCTATTTTGGCTGCGACACAATTAATTACCAACAAATAATTAATTAAGTTCAACACTTTTACAATCTCCTAAAAAGCATCTATATAATTTAAAAAGGTTGATTTTCTTTTTGAAGAACTCTTTACCTGTGAGCACAGACTACAACCTTTCCACCGGGTCCTTGGCTCTTAACTGTAACACCCAGCCATTGGTCATCCTTGATTTCGTCCTTCAGAGGCGGCCGGAGATCATCGGAGTTGATGGCTGTTGAATTAGTCGTTCAGTAAAATATTTGTACATAAAAAATAAAAGCCATTTACTTTGTTTAAAAAAATCGGCAAAAGTAACCCTTGTAGTTTAAAAAGATACATTTACTGTATTTTATACACAATTTGTTTGCTCATATCAAATAATAATACAAAGCTTTATAATTTAAGATATTAAATATTTTTTACAGAGAAGTCATTTTTCTTTTATATTAAGTACAATAATATAGGCAATATTTGTTTAATCCATGCTATTATATTTATAATTTTTCCACAAAGAAGCTAGTTGTATAAGATTTTTTTGCAAGATTTACATTATTTTTTAAGGGTTACCAAAAAAACTAATCTATTTTGGCATCTAAATGAATCTAAAACTAACTATCTAATCGGGTACAATGTCTAATAATGGGTACCATTACTATATTATTAAATTCATCTATTTACATATTTATATGTTTTTGAATGATTATTTATATCCGGTACCATTTACTTCATGCCAGAAATTAATGATAAATAAATGCAATACAGTCTCACTTCGCTATTTAATATTTTGAAGTTTTACGAATAAATAAAAAATAAATGAGTGAAACATTATATAAATATATATATTTTTTAATATTCATTATTAATTGCCTAAAATAACAGTAGCTATTTTATCCAATTATATTTATTATGCATAACTGTCAAAATATTACGAATTGATCAACTATTATTGTATTTTTAAATAATATATATGATTTTGTTGAATATTATTCTATGGTAAAATCTGTAACAATGTTTTTAGTTTTCTTTGATTTTGAAATATTATATCGTCGTATTACTGGCAAAAGACGTTAAAGTAAAAAATTGAGTTTCGAGATAATCGAGTTTTAATGTTTGAGTCTCTTTGTTAAATACATTTTACGAAAATTTATATCAAATAATACATTATACCTTAAGAAATTGTCGTAAAATCTATTTAACGGAGAGACTCAAACATTAAAACTCGATTATCTCAAAACTTACTTTTTTACTATGACGTCTTTTGCCAGTAATACGATATGATACAGCAAAAGTAATATTAACATTAGTTTCCTCTATAATTGAAAGATGGCATTAGTGAAAATAGCAATGTTTTTCACGTTAGAAAGCAAAACCTTAATTGAAAGAATATCGTGTTGGTGTAAAATAAATTGCACAGAAAATTAGTATCAGATTTATTTTTGCTTATCTTCATTTATTTTAAGATATTAAAATATTAATAAATTAATATTACTGTGAAATAGGAAATTTAAAATTTAATGAATAAGATTGTGTGTTAAATATTTAATATGTATTTAATTTCTGTCAGTAAGTGGACGGTTTCCGGATAATAATGAATGCAAACTTATATTAACAGCCTTAGATACTAAAGTCTTATAATAAAACTTAAAAGCTAAAACAAATGAAGTAAAATATTGTAAAAAAATAAAATAAAAAATGCAGCAAAATGGAAATATGCACAATGCAGTAATGGTGTATGAAGTGATGCACAAAATGATAAGATGTATTTTGTCCAAAAAATGACCAGTGATATAATATTGTACAAGGCGTGATGATGAAAAACATAGATGCTCTTGCGGAAGACCTTCGGTTCGTGTTGCACTCTCCGAGTCAGATGCAAAAGTCTGAAAAGGGACATAACCTTCAAAATCAGAGACCCACATTGCTCCAAAAACAAAATATAAACCCTGCAAGAACACCATGCAAATTAATTCAAAAATATATACATAGTTCAAAAATATTATCAAAAAAAAGCATAGAACCTAATATCTTTGAGATCTTCTCAAACCTATTTAGATTTTATGCCATCTTGGAGAGTATTTTTCTTGGGAAACTGGATAAATAGAGAGATAATTTGATTATAATATTAAAGCACAAGATATTTTCCTAATGTATATTTTTTAAACAGATTTTTCAACAGAAGTATTCTTTTTATATTTCACCCTTTGTTGTAGACATCTTTAGTGAAAAATATATAATTATTCTCTGACATGTTTCATGTGTTTCAGTTCCTTTGATAAAAATAATATTTTATAATGTGAATAATTTATCCTTTAATGGTTATAAATATCGACGTTTGATGTTAACACTATGCTGATGAATAAATCATATTGTAGCAATACGTAAAGGACATTCACATTATGTTGAATCGTTTCTACCGGAAAATACCTACGATTATTACGAAATCCCCTTTATATATGAGGCACTGAGTTACAAAAAGCACTCTGGAATTAAGACCACCGGTGAATGTTACCTTTGCAGTTGGTCTTGATCCCAGAGTGCTTTTTGCAACTTGGCGCGTCATATCTCTTTAGCTGTTAGTATATATAAAATAGTATATATTTGACAATATTTGTAACGAAAAATGTAAACTTGATTAGTCTATTGAAATTAGGCTATCTACCTAAATTCTAATTAATACTGGTTTGCGATACATCCAATGATCTAGCTACCGAGGAGCAGTTTCTCTAGGCGCACGAATCATAAGGGGCCGCAAAATTAGAAATACAATCTTTAGTTAGCGTGAGAGCTAAAAAAAACAAGAAACTATAGGGTAGCTGCGTTTTTATTTGCTTCAAGGCGCTGAATATGTAGCTGCGCCACTGATAACATCTATTCTATTTTTTTTTTGAATAATATTAAAAATCAACGCATCTTTTCTGGACGTATTTGTTTAGTTATAGAATCATAAAAAATGGCGTAAATTTTTCGAAATTATGTAGAATGATTAATGTAAACTGTAAGTACTCAAAATCAGGTTATATTGTGTAAATTCTTTTACTAGACTAGGTTAGGTTTGTTGATTTTTTCTCGAATATTCCTAAGAATTAACGCATAATTTTGAGGAGACATTTGCATGACTCATTATCTTTGCATCTTTCAAAAATAGTGCACATATTTGATGGTAGAGTAGCTAAGTCGACAATCTATGTTCCTAATTTAAAACGACATGACAAGCCTGCCAACATTATGGTTAATTTTCTTATTACTACTATTCAAAGTTAACCGCTTAAAATTCCGTTATGGTCTTTTAATATGATTTCTTGTATTTTCGTAAACACCGCAACTAATTATATGTAGTTATATGGATTTTACAACTTCAGTCGCCGTGCTGTAGGTCGAGCGAGAAATTTAATGTTGTAAGTCGTAATAATTATATTTACAACTAAAATGGCGACATCGACGAAATTCCCGCGCTGTTTTTATGAGTTATAAATAACATGTTTTATGATGTCCATCGCCTTACAATCTTGCATTCGCTTTGTTGAATTATTGAAATAATAATAATACAGTTTCGGTCAATATTCACATTATTTATATATTTCATTGAACTCAGTGACGCCATAATTAAAATATCCTGGAAGATATTTGTGTATAAAGTATCTACAGAAATGACACACACCTAGCAGGAGCCTGGCGATGCAGCGCCTCGCCTAAAGACAGATAAACGTATTTAGTAATTCTCAACATAAAGTGGCACATGGAGATGACCAAATTGACTTCAGACCATTAGACTCCCCAGTTCTTAAGTGGTCACGGTGGTTTTACCTACAAGCTCTGTCAGCTTAGTCTTATGTTTATAGAATCTCCTACGTGCTTACGTGGCGAATTGCAGGTTGCCAATCACACCCTCTGGGAGTGTCCCCATATGTCGGTTGAAAGGGAAGAGATTCCCAGGTTGTTCGACCGATTGTCGGACCGGTCTGCCATTATGACTCTACGAAGCATAATTTTCTAGCTTTTTAAAAAAATGCGAAATCTGACGGCGAGTGAGAAGGTCTCTTCTCAACAAAAGTTTATGTAAAATGGCTAGTTATAACAGAAATCGTGCACAGTTTCTGGGACACTTTCGTCTGTTCGTTAAGCCACGATATACGCCCGCATAGAAAGCATGGAGACATTGTGGGTGTCGGAGGGATAAACAAGTCAATTAAGCAAGTTTATTTTATCTAATTTTGGCTCTGTCTGTAATGTCTGTAAATGTTTCTAACCAATTTTAGTCCGTCATTAAAAACGAGTCGAGCTTATGATTTCCTATTACGGACGAGATCAATTAAATTTAAATTTCCGACAACATAACCAATAAAATATATTTACATCCCAAAATAATTTTATTTTTTAAATACTTGTAAAAATATAAAATATCTACGCAAACATGTAATATAAGTTTATAATCAAGTAGTTACTAGTTGACAATAAAATATATATTTTATAATTTTATCAATTAGACGAAAATTTTTGGTTATATTAACGGAGAAAAGACCAATTTAATACAACGTAAAAGTCGTGTTTAATTTAATCTGTAATTAATGTTTTGTCAAACTTATCGTTTAACCCTTTGATACCGGCACGATTTTATATAAATCTTTCACTTTGTATTGATCCACTCAAGTACCTATGTATAAATATTTACTTATGGAAATAATGGAAAAGAACCAGCAGATTTTTTTTATGCAGTTGATATTTATTTTTGATGTGTAATTTTTACTGGTTCGTGAAGAGGCAAATCGTATTCTTCACAAGGGTATCTGGTTTCTTTGCTTTTTTATTAGTTGCGAATATTTGGCACACTCACCATAGATGTTGCTTTTTCGCAGTAAGTCCAAACGCCTTTAGGTATATTTGGACATTATTCCAGAAAATCTATTGGGAAAATTCACTGAGGTATAAAGAATATTGATAAGCGGAGGACGAAGTTTTGTCGTTTCTTTTCTAATCGATTTATCTCGGTCGATAATATCGGCATTTACTTGCCAAGTATACAGAAATGAAGATTGATTCAGAATATTGGAGCGCCTTTCTACGTTAAAATTGAATAAATTCGCCAGTATTTACCACGTTTATGATATTTGCATAATGAAAATAAGTGTACTATAAAAATATGAGATACGCATATAAAATACTTTGGATAAGACTTGAACATTAAAAATGTCCAAGTTGTAAATCAATAAAGATCTGTAAAGAAGTGATTCAAAAAACGTTTTTGCACAAGGGCGCATCCATCCCATAGCGCAGCGGTAAGTGGGCGATCTATTATATAATGAAATGGCCAAAGAACGTAGAAAAAGAGATACATTATTGATTTTGAAGAAGTAAACGGAGCTTGGAGTAGATTGAAGAAAATTTTGATGATTTTTAGAGTTGACCAGGTTCCACTTGGAGTTTTAATTCTGATGATTTTAGGGTAACTTCGGTCAAATAATCCCGACGTCTTTTGTAACAACCCTAAGCACTTATCTATTATATATAATGGCCACTACAAACAGATAGTGTTCGCCGGGGATTATAAATGTACTCCTCCTGTAAATGACATGCGTATATTACATGAAAAAAAAAATGCACGCACGCCAAAACACTGCGACTAGAGATTGTAATCCCGGGATTTGAAAAATTCATTGGATATCAAATTACTTACCGGGAATTTAATGTGTTTAATGATAATTATTTTATGAGTCATTCATTACAGCACACGTTAATTTTACTGTAAAATTAAACATGTCTCGTGGACTAATATTCCTTTGTTTGCTTGTAGTATGCTAGACAAATTCTCTGGGAATATACACAAGTGTGTACGGAAAAAAGACGCAACTATTTATTTGTAATAGCTTGTATTAGTTGGTAGCGGTCGAACTAGCCGTATTTTGCAAAAAGTGCAATTTTTCACCATTACAATATGTATGTAATACAGCAAGCCGATCAGATCAAGCGACTCAATATGAATCAATATCAGTTTGGTGGCTCTCTAGAGATATTTCGAAACCAAAAATGATACAAGAAAAACGTTATTACACGTCGGATTCGCCTAATTAGGAATAGATTTCAGAACGAAAGTTTGGGCACCCATTTTTACCCTGTAGAGAAAGTTTGTTTGCTTCAATTGAATCCACAATTTTTATTGTCATATAATTAAAATCTGATCTATTAAGGTTGTACAACCGACCACCTGGAAATCGACGAAGAGTGGCAATAAAAATATAACAAATGTGATTATGTTTGGAAACTGGTATTAACGATTGTGTTGAAATTTATTAATCCAAATGTACTGGTGGGGTACGGAAGCCAGTTTGAGTAATGCTGGGCATAGACAATGCAGTGGTCATTTGCAGTAAAGCGGCCAACGACTTTTTAAGGGCTCGGCAAACAGTAACTAACAGTCGTCATGGGAGTGTCGTCTGTATTATTTACGATCGCTCGCCGCACTTAGCAGGTTAATGTACCTACTATATTATATTATAAATGAATCAGTATACTACATACAAATTAGTTTCATTTTGATTTTACAACAAGCATGTCAAACTTAAGACTATAACATAATATAATGCGAGCCATAAAAACAAAGGTTTAATTTTCATATAAACGTATGTTTATTTTGAAAAGCATGGTTTTAAAAAGGTCCAAATTTATTAAAAAGTGAAGCTAAATAAAAGCTTTAAAAAAATAAATAAATATAATTAAAGTTTTCTTCCTGACACTTGGCAACTCTCTGTGCTACTTTGGGGCAAATATTATTTGCTGTGGTAACTTTGAAAGCTGTCTACAAGGTACACACTTGCTTTCTCCTCGACCACCCGCCACGTCTCCACACCCGTTATGCGGGCGTATACCGTGGCGTAACGAACGTGAGGCGCTCTTCCTAAGTGCCAGAAGTGTCCCAAGAGCAGCTTCCCAAGAACTTGGTTAGCGTGCACTGGAGTGTGCCTGATTCTTATTCTAATTAATTATACCGTGTTAATATCTATCCTTGTCGAGAAAAGACCTTCGCCGTAAGATTTTGCAATTTTTTTAAAAGTTAGAAAATTATCCTTCGTAGAAACCATGTCGCAATGGCCGACCGGTCCGACAAATAGTCGAACCGACTTGAGAAGCTCTTCCCTTTCAACCGACGTATGGGGACACTCCCATAGGATGTGATTGGCATCCTGCATTTCGCCACATAAGCAGGTAGGAGATTCTATAAGACCAAGGTGACAGAGCTTGGGGGCAAAAGTTACACAGTGTGTGGAACTAGCGGTAGGATTTGTACGTGTACCATCTGTTAAAATCTAGGCTAAAGCCGAGGCTATGATAGATGCCATGACGGCAGAGCGACAGCAGCAGAGCGTCGGCAACAGAGATGTAAAATAGCTATAAATAGGTGAGTGAGCAAGTTCGGCAGCAATTTTTTGCCACAACTTACTCACTTGTTCACTGACCTATTTATAGCTATTTTCCATCTCTGTCGCTGACGCTTTGCTGCTGTCGTTCTGCTATCGTAGCACCGGCCTAATACGCATATCAATAAGCGTGAAGTTCATACACAACCTCATAATCACATGAAGACGCTGACCCATGAAAGTGGTTACAGTTCATTAATTTTAGCTACGTCTGTGATTGCAATGATGAATGAATTTTACCATAAGCCACGAAAATGATATCAATTTTGAATAAATAATTATGAAAATGGCGTTTACTATCTTTTTTAAGTATCTCGCGCGTCATTCTGATTAAACCTTTCATTGTAATTATTTCCGAGCCATAAATTATGTTAAACATCATTAAAATTGCCCTTAAAACTCAATAAGTGTTAGATTCGTCTTAAATGAAGCACCAGAGCTCAAATAAAAGTTTCAAAATGAAACATCTATCAGTAGAGTGGCTGCCATTTTATTGAAACATCTATTAGTAAAGTGGCTGTCATTTTGTTTACTACGTACATTAATTTAAGCCGATGATTATCAATTCAGCTTTAATCGAACGAAACTGATTTCGATATTATATTGTGATATCACGATGCGGTACTTTGCTAAATTTTAAATCTTTCAAGTAATATATTGATACATTGATGATTAAGCAAGCTTATGCATCATTATTTTTATCGAATTATGGGAATATAGTCGTTAAAAGCTAATGTCATGTATCCATGATTGTATATAGAACTAAAACATTCCTCAGCAACGTTTTTGCATTTTATAACACTTAAAAACAAATAGATGGCGAAGCACATATAAATGGTGAATTATTGTTAAAATTGTAATTCAAATATTATAAACCAGACAAAAAAATAATACGCCTCCTTCCTGAAATATAATTAAAAAAGAAGTTAGTGTTTGACAATTCTATGTTCTATTTGATGGAGGTTGTATGAAAGTTTTGTAGGCCGTGGTCAGCGTATGAGCGGGCGTGTGGCGTTTTGTGGATGTGACTGTCACAAATGGAATAAAAATTAACCGTGTGAAGGCGAGATGTCACTTACGTCAAACATAGCAGGTTCCAGACGCTGTCGCAAAACGCCACGCTCACCGCTCATATACCGCCAAAACACTTAGCTGAAGAAAATTAATTTATAAAGACATAATGAGTAAAGTAATTATTTATGAAAGAAGAATGAGGGTATGGATAATATAATAATATATTAAAATAAGATAATTTCTAGTAAATTTGATTGTCTTTTCCCACTATAATATGCATTTTTATATCTAAAAAAGCCCTCTGCTGTTCAATGGATAAACAAACATGCCTGTGAATTAATTTAGAAATGAAACAGCGGGTTCGAATTCTATAGTTGCTTACAAATTCACACGTGTTGTGTATTTTAATGTATTAAAATGCATTTAAAATGGCATCAACTAACCCGGGTACAAATATTTTGTTATCATCTCCAAAACGCGGAAATTCATCTGCTTTGATTTAAAAAAACTAATGATGTTTATGCTGGGTATTATACGAGGAGATATGAGACGGAGCATGTATACTACACGTACGACTGAAGCAGTCATATAATTATTAAGAAACTTTTAGTATACGTTGTGGAATATATTACTCGTATGAGAGATAATAATTCAACAAATATTAGCTTTGTATCAGGACACTTTAGTGCACGCCAACCAAGGTATTGGGAAGCTGCTCCTGGGACACTTCCAGCACTTATGAAGAGCGCCTTTCGTTACGTCACGATATACGCCCGCATAACGGGTGTGGAGACGTGGCGGGTGGTGGAGGAAAAAGCAAGTGTACAGGAGTTCACGAACGAACCGCAACCACACTATTGTCGCAATATGTTTTTATACAACAATAACTGAAACTCATTTGTCCCACATATAACATATGGAATTTTAAAAATGGTAAGAGTTGTTTATAAGACTACTTGCGGTTGTGATGTGGTCGCAGTGCGTCTGTGGTCGACCTAAAATCCCTTTACGAACACAGATTCACTATAATGTCGAAAGGGGCAGCTGCAAGTGCGTAGCAGTACAAAATACAGAGACACATTCAGCATTTTGTTATGTTCTTTTAGAAACATTTTTAATATTTGCATTGTAAATTAAATTAAGATGTACGCATTATTTGTGTGACAATTCGCAATGTGGTCTCAGTATTATTAATGAACATATATTTTAATGAATAAAGGGAATATTAATCATTGATGATAATGTAAAATAATAATGATGGGAGGGAAAAACAGTACAGAAGACAATTAGAAAAGATTTTTTAATGATTTTTCGACACGATTACATTAAGATATTAATAATATTAGAGATGGTAATTTTTATTAATCTGTTATTGTAATTAATTATTCTTTTTTGTAGATAACTATTATAATTAACCGATTAATAAATTCAGCATTTACTACACATATTTTAATGTAGTTAAACTTTAACTATAATTTGTTAACTTGTTTTACGGTAACCTTCTAACCCATTCCAATTAATACGGTAAGGATTAATAATCTCTCGGTGAAATACATGGCGTATTAAATTGATCCTACATATATAATTAATGACAGTTAAATATCTTATTTGGAAGATTAATTGAGTTGAATTTTCAGCGTGATCGCAGTCAGTGGTTCTGTGTTGGTTGAATACTTGTAAACTTGGAAAGTAGATTGTTCAAATATGTAAAAAAAAAATATTCTTTTCATTTGCAATAATATCTCTGAAAGAATGACATAGCTCTGAAGTTCATCATTTGACTATGAGTGGAAATGCAGCCATCTTTGTACTGAAGAGTTTACTAAGTAATATATTATATTGCTAGAGATAAGATGGCAGTCATATTATTTAAAGAACGGTATGATGCACGCTTACCACAGACGCTGTTGAACACAGCGGATTTGAACTTGCGCGACATGCCAAACTCAAATATGCACGCTCTTCCCATCGCACTAGGCGGCCGCCACTCCGGACACTAGCATTGCTAGACATGAGATTGCTATGCACGCTACACGCCACGCTGCACGCCATGTATCGCTGAACCCTCGACTTAAGCGTGCACTAGGCCTTACACTAAGCTTTGAAGAAGCAAGAGAAGTTGTCAATATATAAAATTAAACTCTTCCAATATTTGGCTAAGTAAAATATAACTAAAAATGGTCCACCCAACGTGAACTTTTAGGGCAATAAGTAACCCAAATTAAGGGCAAGAAGATTCAGATTGGTCAAGAGATGTAGATTTTTATGAAATTTATAAAAAAAGAGATGTGACTTAAATACTGAGGAGTCCTCTGAAGAGATAGCTGGAGAACATTTATAAAGATACGGAGGAGCTGGATGTGGCCTACTGATGATATAGATAGAGAATGACCGAAGAACAGTCAGCGATGGACTTAAGCAACGGATATAAGCTTGTAATATAATACAATGCAAACTGACTATTTGGAAAATATTTCTGATAAAAATACAAGCATTATTTTTGGATCATTTTGCTGAAATAAAATTGGAAAAAATAATGCAAACAGTTTTGTTATGTTATATTATAATAATGTATAAATGGATTTCATTAGATCTTATTTCGTATCGATTATTACATGAGTAAAATAAGCTTTTAATTTGTACGATACCCATCACATCGCTTTGTAGCTTTCGGACAAAACTGTCAATGACTTAATACTTTATTTTTATAATGAAAAGCAGGTGTTGAAACTGATTATTATTATTAATATGTTTTATTAATTACTATACCCTTAAACCAAATTAAACAAAAGTGAACTACATACAACAAATTGCATTAATAATCTATTATTATTTTTGAGACATCAATGATTAGATAAAATAACTAACGATATTTATGCAATAACACACCAGACTAAACATCCTGAATCTGTGGAGAACAAACTAAACATCCATATATGAGAAGAGATATATTCGCAGTTTTGCTTATTCACGGATCAGGAAAAGAGGCGTGAATTTTAATACTCTTAACATGTCAACTTATTTATTACTACGGTAAAACACGGTCTTCAATCACTTTTATAATAATTCTTTCAAGTATTGCTACACTCAGTGAATTGATTGTTATGGTTGTCGATCTTTTATAATCGTCACACTAAAATCATACCATCTTTAATAATAAACCTATACTTAGGAATTGCAAAACGAAATTCCGGGAATTCGCGTCTTAAATATAATTTCGATCTCACTTGAGATAAAAAAAAAAAAACGAGAAATCACCTTCTCGGTCCAACTCTGAAAAAAATCCGAGATGACTGAAATTCGAATTCAGATTGTTTTTATTTTCTTGAAATTTTCAATCCCTCTATAATACGTGTTTATAAATTGATGTATATATTGAAGTATTAATAAAATCGTTATTTTTATAACAGATTCTAATCTTAAAGTGAGGAATTTTTAATTAAAATTTAGTCAGATTAGAAATTATTTTTTTATTAATTTATTAATACAAAAAATGTTATTGTGTTTAGTAAATTATTTACGTAGTACATCAATATTACTTATTTTCAGTTTGAATGATATTTACTTACGTATATACCTTTGAAGTTTTATGAAAACTCCGTAAAAAAAAAGCTGGAGAAATGTAAATAAATAAGAAAGAGGCTACAAGAAATTGTATTCTATTTATTAATTTCTTAAATCAAAGATTTTTGACTAATTTAAACGTATTTGTGGTGAGGGAGAAAATTTAAATGTGGTTAAGTTGATATGCGATCTTGAATCGCTCAGTAACTGAGGTTCTAGGTTTACGTCCAGTGTCTGTATAAAAATCAATATTTTTTCAGTATATACGAGTATAACACTAGTATTAAAATGCATTCCATGGATGCCCGTTGGATTACGGTATCGGCAAATAATAGACCCTCGTGAGAAAGGAATATGCTCAAAATTTGAGGATCTATACAATATAAGTGACTAACGAATTAAGGTAAAGGTAATCATTACATTATGGACATACATATATGTTTTCCAAAGCCCTTGGATATTGTCAAAGGAAATTTTTATGCCATGTTCGCTCCCAACGTGGACCATATGAATCTACACAGTGTGAAGATGTGGATATTCGTAATGTGAAGGTGTCTTGACAGATTATTTCTTCGTGATAATTGTTAGTCAGATAATTGCTCGACAAAATGGGCATCCAAGTCTTGCATTTTTGGATTTTATTTTTAAATCCGGAGATGTGGGAATCGAACCCGCATTTCCCGGATTGCTAGGAGCGAACGCTACCGGTGATACAAGAAAGAAAATACCTAGTAAAAATATTAAACTATTAATACAGGAATATTTATGTATTATATATTTATAGTCGAGTACATATAAGAAAGGTTTGCGTTGGAGTTGTAGAATCTAAGGGCTCTTTTGAAAGGCTTTGAATTAGGAAAATCTTGAGAAAAATCCTGAAACCCTGTAATTTTAAGACTGATGAAATAAAATCACAAGACATGAGAGAAATTACACTGATACAATCACGAAAAACTAGACGTTCCTAATTTTAATTTTAGCATGTATGCAGTATATATATCAACTGTAGAAAGGAAAAAGGACGTAATACAGGAAGCACAAAATACATTTAAGTTAAATATATACAACCTTGAAGTGCACGAAGACTAAAACTGGTGCAATGAATTATTTAAGAAAAACCAATCAAATTGATGGGATGGAAATCCATTTCCTTTTTTTTATACCATGTTCGCTCCCAACGTTGGGCATATGGATCTACACACTGTGAAGATATCCACTCCGAAAGAGGAGTATATGGAT